>OMNM01000004.1:0-46000 GCA_900302745.1 Parablennius parvicornis
ACACATTAGTTCCCGTCAAAGAGAAGGGATAAACGAGGCCATTAAGGCCCGCTCTCTGGGGAGTATAGTGGGTGGGCAGGCTGGATAAGGTGGAGAGAGAGAAGAGGGGGTGTTCAATAGCTGTTGACTAGGCTACCCCACAACAACCTGTCAGAATGCCCCCCTCTCTTCCATGCTGTGTTCACGTCTAACGCTGGCAAGCGTAGACTTGAACTACCCACGTATTTTGCTTGTATGCGAGCATGTGTGGGGTCCATGTTTGTGTGGAGGGTTTCTTTAGTTCACAAAGAGCACATGACTGCTCTTTAAACTTTGTCAAAACACATTTCCAAGAGAGCAGATAAACTCCTCCTCCTCAGCATGTGCAGTCTTCTGTTCAATAATCAAATGACATAATATGTGGAGAAGTATGAAAATATTTACAAATCGAATTGTGCACACACTTGTGCACACATTTAGTTTTTAGATATTTCACCCCAAACCAGACAAGTGCCTTTGCTTTTGGCCTCAAGTGTCAGAACTAATGAACAGAGGAGGACCTTGGACTCTGGGGGCATGTATCAACTTGGTGCTCTAAAAAATGTAAGCTATAAAAAGGTAAGAATTTGTGTTTACATAAATATGACAGCGATATATATCCGATGCTGGTTTTAAACAGCAATATTTGAATCAGCAGGAGAAAAATGCGTAATCTAAAATACGATAGGAATTGCAATAAAGTTTATAGAATCAAGACAGAAAAAAATAATTCAGCAACAGTTTGCAACTGAAGGCGCAACTATCAGGTTGGAGACAAGTGAAAAGAGCCCCACTAAAATCCACATCTTTCTTCAACTCATTTTGAACAGCGAATGTACATTTTCTCAGCAGAAAAGGGAGGCAGGGTCTTCCCTGGAAGGTTTATGGGTCAGACCCTCATATAAATGAAACTTATGTATGAATTGAACAGGAACAATCACAATGGCACGCAGTTAGAACAAACACTACACAGAAGCTGTTTGATGTTGAAGATTTGACATGTCACTTTCAAGAGCGTAAAGCAAAACCGCTCTGACGGTCTCACTTGTGTGTCAAACTGGCCGAGCACATGATACTGTGAGGCTGATAGTGAGCTCAGTGTGTCTCCGGCCCGCACACTGATCCGTGGAAACACTGTGAGAAGGCACCTGTTGTGCCATCCTGCTGCCTTCTCTTTTTCTTTGTTCAATTATCGGAGAACCCCAGAGCTATTACAGCAAAGAGTTGAGAAAAAGGACTTCAAGTCCTCTGGAGTTCAACCTTACTGTCAGAGAAATAAAATTTAAAAATAAACAAATAAATAATTAAATAATAATAATAATAAATCGCACATGTGCGTGGCGGCTCTTGTGCGTTGATGAAAACGTAAAAATATCAACATTCATAGACAGACCCATAAGCAAGACAGAACTTTTTTTGAGCAAGCAGAGACCTACCTGTCCCATGTTCCTATAGCCATATTTCTCCGCTATTCGCTCGGCCACCTCGGGTCCGCCGGCTATCCTGACTGCCCAGTGGTTGGTGTAAATCCGAGCGGTGCACGGCGGGGACGCAAAGCCGAGACTGAGCGCCAGGACGCAGAGGAAGCTTCTTCTCCAAGCGGCGTTGTGGACCATCTTTCCCCCACTTTTTACCCAGACTGTTCTCCTCCTCCTCGTCAGCCGACCAGGCAAACAACCAAACTTCTCTTCTGGCCGAGCGAGACTCTCATAGAAACAAAAATATCCAGGCACAAACACACGGAGAGAGAAGACGGGGAGAGAGGGGGACACGAATGGAGCCCCGAAGAGGAAAAATACACCTTATCTTCAAACCTCCGCTTTCCACATGGGAGAGTTGGAAGTTTCGTGTGTCTTCTCTGTTCCCCCGCTCCCTCTCTCTCTCTCCTTTTCTTTTTCCACGGTGGACGGGGAGGAAGTATGCGTGTCTGTGCGCTGTGCGTCTTTGCGCGCGAGTCCGCGTGTGTACGTGTGTGGAGAGTGCGCGCGGAGCTCCTCAAGGCTGATTTCTCTTCCCCACCAGCGACTCGGATGTTGGCCGCTCAGCTCATTGGGCTTTCATGTGGCGAAATGGCTACAGCGCCTCCCCACAAATAACTAGCTGACACTCTGGAGAGTAGAAACAACTAAAGCCGCGGGGTTTCCCTGCCGAGCTCCGCTGGGTCTTAAAGACACTCTCTTCGGATCCACCGACCGCGCGTCCGCCAAACACACGGCGCGGGGAGGGGGTCAAACCGGGGGGGGAAACGACAAGGGCTTCCTCCAAGAAAACTCCTCAAATAACTGCACTCTGATTTACCCTCAGCTACCCCTGGTGCACAGCTCATCACATAGAGCTAAGCGACTTTGTCCTTCTTTATCCATTCTTAATATGTATCCATTCTCTTTTTTTGTATAATGACATATTAATGTTATATGAGTATATGGAATATTTTAAATTCTAATTTAGTTTTGTCTGTTTCTACTAGGAGCTGTATATTACCAGTTAGTATATAACCCAGAATAAACTTGTTAGCTGCAGAAACCCAGCTCTTAAGGTTTGAATACAAATTAAAATTGTGTGTGATCATAAAAATTGTGACATATGAGTAAAATATATATACTACACAAAATTACAATAACAGTGAGTATTTGTAATCCATTAAATGTACCTCTGATTGTGTATATGTGGTGGTTTTAGTTTTAATTCAACAGAGTGTATTTCATTTCTGGTTGTGTTTTTATTTTCGGGGCAGGTATTAATTTTTTATTTTTTTTAAGTTTTATCTGTGAATATGATGTTCTTACTTGTTAGCACTGACCTCAATAAAGTCTAAATTTACAAATGAAGTTGCAATAATCAAAAATTTTCTGATTCTCTCTCAAGCATGTATGGCTTATGAACTTACTCCTAAACCCACTTTAGGACTTTTATTTTATTTAGTCTGGTTTCCCCCCCACAATTTCAAGACATACATTTGATTCTAGTTTGTGAATGTAAATGGCTCCCAGGAGTGATCATAAGTGTGTGTGATTGTCTTTACCTTTACAATGTCTGCTGAAATTACTCCACTGCCCTTTGACCCAAAGTTAGTCAACCTAATACAAAGAATGGATGTGTTTCACTGCTTTTTCTTCATATTAATATCAAATTTTAAAGTTTTTCTATGATTTGAAGTCAACTCACTTCATAGAAATGTCTAACTATCTGCATTTGAATTAGCAGTAAACGTCTGATTCATGAGTCTGTTAACAAATGGATGTTTTACATTTTGGTTACTGTTTCTCTTTCCCACACCCCAACACCTTCTGTTGAATGCAAGCTGTTTTCTTCAGTTTCAATATTGCCAGTTTTCTTGGCAATATTGATACGGACATACCAATGTAAAGCTAAATAGATTATAACCACCATTTCACCTATTCAATGGAAAGCAGCCATTTACATAAAAGTCATTGCATGTGCAGAAAATAAACGTTAAATTCTTTGTCTTCCAGACACAACACACCACCCTCTTCCAATTTGATTCATAGTTTATCATTTATGATTAAATTACTTCTCAGGTTAGAATAAATGAGATCTCGTGGGTTTACTGACCTCTTCAGGTCCTCGTGTTAAACACTGCCCTGCTGTGACAGCAGGATGTGCCAGCCACTGACAATCAGGCCGTCTGCCCTCCACACTGGCTTCACTGCATATTTCCTCTCAATCAGTGAAGCTCTGCATGTCATGCCCCCCAACACACTGCAGGTCACAGCTGACTAAACGCTGTCATTATGGAATGTGCCTGGTATTATCTGCAGTTGAGCCTTTCATTCAAGGCCTTTGTTGATTGATGGGTTTTTGCAGCAATTTCCCGGGGATGTGTCTGCGCACAGCAAAAACTCTGTTCTGCATGAGACACAAGTGAAAATCAGCATAATTGCACTAATTGCAGCCAATTTCTTTCTGAATGGACCCTGCTGTCACATCTCACAACAAGTGGTGGTGGTGGTGGTGGTGGTGGGGGGGGTTGCAGGAACATCTCATGGTCGCCCAGATGGAGATGAAAGGGTGTAAGTAGGAGAACAAAAAACCATCCAGTGATTGTTATTTATTCAACTAGAGGAAAGGATTTGTAATCGGAAGACAAAAAAAAGGTGAGGGGACAAAATACAGGAGAAATTGATTTGAGTATCAAATCAAGTAACCAGGTCACGAGGCCGCCTTGAACAGCCGGGGCCCCCAGTTCCTATTCAAGCCTTAACTGTCTCGATATCCTGTGTGACAGTTTCACAGCTCCCAGAGTTTTCTCCAGCGAGTGAACTGAGTGAACCCCAACAAAACGTCTTTGTCAACATCTGAGAGCGGAGCAGTCACGAGTGTCAACAAACACTCGGAGGGGCATTCCTGTATGCATTCCTGCGCCTCCTCAATGAAATAACAGGGTGAATCTTGTGTTTAGGCCAAGTGTAACTTGGGGAAAAACTTCACGCAAACCTCTTTGATGCTTCACAATGAAAACACCCAGATAGACATTTCAGCTCAATGGCTTTGTTCATCAGGGACACTGCTAATTTGTTTATTTAGTATTAAGACCGGTGTCTCCAGTGGGGGCCCTCCTGCAGGATATTCTTGTTCTATTAAGACAGGCGTGATATTAAACATGTTGCGCTCCTCCTCAGTTGCTTCTTGAAAAGATGCATTATAGCTAAACACCTCTTTCATGGCTCCACCTCTGCTGCATTGCCAGCTTTTTGGATACCTCTCGAGATATCTTCCTTTTTTGTCTGCACGTTTTTTCCGGCGTATTCATTTCATTGGAGCTCTTTTTACTCTTTCTTTGATGAAGCAATTTGTTCTTTCATTCATGTCCCCAGGCTCATCACCGTCTTTAACTCACCGTATCTTTATCCCTCAGTGGGTGGGCTCCCCGGGAATTGGGGTTGGCCTTCAAACTTCACTTTGACCTTTGACCTTGTTGCTGTAGGCTCCTGCACTTAGGCCACAATACCACCTG
The DNA here is from genome assembly GCA_900302745.1 of Parablennius parvicornis. Taxonomy (NCBI): domain Eukaryota; kingdom Metazoa; phylum Chordata; class Actinopteri; order Blenniiformes; family Blenniidae; genus Parablennius; species Parablennius parvicornis. The sequence continues at coordinate 4,994 of OMNM01000004.1, forward strand.
CCACTCACTAAATTTCTATCCTCACTACTCTACAGCCAGTCCTCCTATAACCATCTCCATCTTCTTCTCCTCACCCTCTGCTTTGTCAGACACATTCCTGGGTTGTACAGGCTCCTGTGGGGGTTCACACACTCCACATTGTAACATGGAGAGAAGGCTGAAGCCAAACTATACTTAATCCCTTTGAATCCATCAGTACTGTCACCTCCATTTTTCTTGGTACTGTCTTACCATAGCATGAAGTTGTTGTTCAAACATTCAAAACAATCCCAATAACATTAAAAGGACATCAGTGTCTGTACAGATATTTTCACACAAAAAAATTATCTAACTTACAATACGGCTTAGTTAGTTACTACACCCATTCCTTATGCCTGCTTCATCCAGACAAGTGTTGTAGGAAGCTGGAGACCTTCCCTGCTGACACTGACCAAAAGGCAGAATGCAACCTGGACCAATCGGCAGTCCATCACAGAGTAAATCACAGACAGACAGACAGACACACACACAGACACACACACACACATCCTTACACCTGTGGCCACTCAGAAGTGACCGCTTATCATGACAAAATTAGTTTGCCTTTTAATTCAAAGAGTAAACTGCAGCACATCTAAAGACACACACACGTAACCTGATGTAATCTGCTTCAAGCTTCATCTATTGTACAATCACAAAGTTTATTTTATATACACTCATCTTGAAGCAATAGTATAAACAGTAAACATCATATATGCTCAGTCTCAGGGCAATGAGGTGCAGGACGAATATTTAAAAAGATCCTACAAAAAATGATTTTATTTCCTCTGTGGGTCAGCCAGTCTGGACTCTTGTTCGAAAGAGGAAGAAAACGTGTACAAGAACCCACTCAATGTTTACAAGCTAAAGTGTTATACTGCCATCTCGGGGTTATCAATGAAACTACAAGACAGAAATTGTTGAGCTCTATCTTTAGTTTTTTTTTTCAAAGCTGGAAGAAAATATATATGAATAAAAGTTTAAAAGTTTGTATTTATCAAGTCTGATATGACACTGAGTTAATTCCCCTGAGTTTATTCTACCCAATATACCAAGATCAGATAAACTACAACAAAGAGATCTTTCATAGAGAAAAAACAATTATCAATCCCCTTTTTTTTCAGATAAAATCATCTGATACGTTTATTTTCTGATGTTCTCAATCATGATGAAGTACACTGGAGAACAAGCTTTCACTGAATCACCCTGGTATCACGAGCAATATTAAGTCCCAATGTTTGGTTGAAGTTGGGAATGTGTGGATGTTAGGCCCCAAACTGAACACCTCCTGTCTCCCTGCTTTCATTTCCATCAGTAGTGGTATAGGGCTGAACTGCAAGAATATACCCTATCAATAAATGAAAATATGTTCTCATTTTAAAAGTTAACATGCTAATTTTTTCTGGCTCAAAAGCTGAGGGTCAAAGTCATTTTCAAAATTCAATAAGTAAACATTTTTTAAACAATTCTTCGCACACTACTTTCATTCTGTTGTATATTTAAATATTAGCATTAAAAGGAATATGTCATATGATGGATTCACTATGATCAGGCCACCTATGTTTTGCTCAAGCTGGGTCACCATATGGCCTACTGGCTTAAAGAACTATTGCAGGGAAACAGGTGCCAAATGGATTACCAATGAACAGAATGAAAAAAAAATCAGTTTTGAGGAAAAACTACTAAAGAATATGCTGATTTGTCATTTCATATAACTTGAGGTGAATGAGACAAAACAGAAAATTGGCCTGTGGTCAGAGAAATTAATATACAGGTCTTACCATTGTCACAGCACTAAAGTCAGCAGCATTGCTTAATAAAGCAGCAGCAGTTCACACATCTGTAGCACCAGAGCCAAGTAGATGAAAGTTTCTGAACACAGTATACATTAGTGTGGGTGCCCAGTTGGCCTGTGTGCAGTCCAGACTTTTCACCAATAGAGAATAATTCCATACAAGGCAGAACTGTTGAGGTCAAATCAGACAAAAATTAAACTGTATTTATTTCCTAAAACTCCTGCATTTGTCACTTCAGAGGTTTACAAAGGTGAAAGGAAAAACAATGGTTAGAATGATCATTTTCTTTAAGAGATGGCTGATTTAAAGATTGAAATGCAATAATATAAGGCACGGCATACTTATGCCGTGTTTATATGGTAACATGCAAGTGCTGTTGATTTGTATTTCATTTTGTTCCCACGTGTATTTTATTTAAAGTCCAAATGACTCAATGGTTTAATGTGTGGTTAAATTACCTAAAAGTGTTGAAAGTGTGATTTTCTGTCTCTGTGGAGTGGACCAGTCTCAGTCCAGGGTGTAACCTACTTGTGACCTGTCAGGTGGAATCAGTTCCAGAGCCCCTGACCCTAGAATTGGATAAAGGACAATATAGGATAGATGGACAGCAGCACAACTATTTTGAACTTGGGGTGAAGACGGGTTGTAACTTGAGTCTGTCTAAAAAAACCTGCGTCATTAACCTTCTGAGAAAAACACTTGACACAAAAGAGATCCAACTGCTCAGAACTTTATTTCGAGAGAAATGAGGGTTAAAATTAAATTAGAATATAAAATTTAAATGGGCAAATCGGTCTTTAAAACTTGTGAACACGGGAGAGCAGGTAGCCCTCAGAGAAAAAGAGAGGCAGAAGGGAAAAGACAGGAAGCTACAAAATGAATTCAAAGGGAAGAGCCTGGCCATTCATGTATATATAAAAAAAAAAAAGACAGATGCAGTTAGTTATTATAAACCCCACCCCCTTCTTAAGTGTCCTCATATGCAATCAGTGCTGTAGCTCTCTCCTTATCCTTTTTCTTCCAGAAAGTTTTGATCATTCATCATCTCCATTGCTCTCTCACCATCACCTTCTCATTCTGTCTGAATGTAACATCCTTTCCTGCAGTTTTGAAAAAAGTAAACAAAAAGTCCTTCAAAAATAAAATGCAGCAACCACATTTCATGTTCTACTATTACATATACAGTATATATATATATTTATATATAAATACATACATAAATATCTTACATGTACAACCAATTGTGAAAAGGGGGGGAAGAGAGAACCCAAAAGTTATGAGGACTTGTGGAGGTGGGGGGGAGCGGGGCGAGGAGGCCCATGGTTGCTCATTGTGAGGGTAGTGTGTCTTTCTGTTTGCTTTTTGTCTTAGCTTTACACACACGCACACACACACAGCCATTTAGGGGATAAGGGAACAAGATGGATTCCTTAGTTTGCCCAATAGGGGGAGCTGCCATAGCTGGACTTGCTGCCTTGGGTTTTCTGCTGCATGCCACTGGACTGACTGCGCTGACCAGGTCCACCCTGCAAATAACACAACTCTGTTCAGTGACCACGTTCAACACCAGGTAGAAAATTACAGGTTCATTAAATATATTGTCTTCATTCAACTTGTTTCAATGATGATGACATATTCTCAAAATAGGTATGGGCAAACTAAAAATAAGATAAATATGACAGTGGTATTAGTAAACAATGACATGCCATGTGTAGAGTAAACATATTCCAAATTGTGCTCCAAACAACGATAAGAAAAATCCATGGACATCTTTTGACAGCAGCTTCCTACCTGTCCGTCCTGTGTGAGGTGATGGTGCAGCAGTTGGGAGTGGGGCTGTTGGTGCGGAGGCAGGATGTGCAGGAACTGAGCAGGGGCATAGCCAGGTGCACCCCCAGGGTTCAGAGGCCCTGTCCCCCCCAGTGCTGAAGGCAGGTTGAAAGGTGGCGGCGTTCCCGTGTGGAAGCCCTGCTTGTCAAATGACTAAATAGAAACAAGACAATGAAGATTAGACTTAAAAAAGTTGCAAGTCAACTGAAAGCAAAATATGAACATTTCCCACCTGTGTTTTGCTGTAGATGGATCCTCCCATGTCAGGAACTCCACCACCGGTACCTGACCCAGACAATCCTGGGGCTGAAGAGAAGATGAGGGGGGAAAACAAAGGGAGAAGAAAAAAAGAAAGAAAAATGGTGGAAATGAAGAGGGACAGAAGGAAAGCAAAAAGGGAAAAGTCATGGTTTTAATGGGGAACACTAACAAATGCATCACTTTACGGCTGATGAGTGACTAATAAACATGGAATGCCCATCTCCACAGTTAGTAGGACGGGGGCCAGCCAGTCGGAAAAAGCAGATTAAATGAGTAGGTTCAGAGGCATGTATCTCATTTCTCTCCACCCTTTGGCACGTACCCAGCTAGGTGCACATCGAAAGTGCAATCACACTCATGCATAATACACACCTTCCTCCAGCACAGTGTTGACTGTAGAATCGTCTGCAATTGTGAGTACACCCATTTTTTTCCCACTGGAAATCGCCCACTGACTTAGTGTGTGTTAAGAGAGTGCACACGTGTCGTTGAGTGTACCTTTCCCTGGGCCGCTGCCCGCTGACTTGGCCTGCGACTGGGCAGAGCCTCCGTAACCTGCCTTATTGTATTCCCCACCGTGGGCTTGAGACAGGTCATCAAAGGCTGAAGGAGGAGGAAGAGTAGAGAAAAGGAGGCAGAGCCAGCAGAGAGGGCAGGGGGAGGCCAGAAGACAGGAGGTGGAGAACAGGTTCGATGAAGACCAGTTGAGGAAGGAGGAGAATGAAAGAAGAGAGAAGGGGGGCAGGGGAGAGAGAGGCAGTAAGGTAACCTGACTAAAATGGCAGCTGTGTCTATATTGAGCTGTGTCCAACTTCAGCAGGGGGTTTGAGCTAGGCATGCAGCACAAGCAAAAAAAAACTCAGGCCCCACTCCACACGCACATGCAGCATTTGGTAAAGTATGGAAAAGGCTCAAAGTTCCATTTTCCTCATTCCACACTGAATCTCAATAAAATATGTAAACACACAAAAGAAAAAAAAAACCCATTGAGCCTGTATGCAATACCATTCTAAAATCAGGTAAAAGCAACTGAACAATGGATTCATAAGACCAGTATTTGGGATTGATTGTGACAGTTTGTCAAATTACACTCAGATATTGAGGTCTATACAAAACAATCGTAAAAAACACAAAAAGTAAGCTCAGTTGAATCTCCAAAAATTGTAATCAGTTAGACAAAGTGTTCTGCTTTTGTTCTGGTCTTACCGGTGCTGTAAGCATGCTGTCCATAACTGGGCTGATGCTGTTGGTGGTACTGGTTTGAAGGGTTGGCGAGGCCCATCGCAGGCTGTTTGGCTGAAGCAGGAGGCACAAAGACCGTGGGGCCATACTGGAAGGGCGAAGGGACGCCGGGCACACCAGCATAATATGGCAGACCTGGAAGAAATTGAACACGAGCCGTCAGTTCAGAAAACATCTGAAATACTTTTATCATAATGAACTTAAACGTTTGTGTAAGATGTTTTGTGTTAAGTACAACTGGCTCCGTCTCCCTACCACTTTTCAGTGAAGTGTAAATTACAGTGACGGGTGATAAGACCATTATACTGGCTATAGCTGTCATGATGAAATGGTTTTGCTTCCTCACCAGTGTATCCGTAGCCAGGAGGAAGAGGAGGGTTGAGGAAGGCCTGGTTCTGTGTCTGCTGGCCTTGACTCTGGCCTTGCCCTTGTGTCCCCGACTGTGGGGTCTGCTGGGCCTGTGACTGCACTCCGGCTGTAGACAGGCTGGTCGGGGGAGCTGGTGAAGACGAGTCATTCCTGCCAAACTTGGTAGCCTCACCTGGAATTAAACCCAACAAAAAAAAGTTACAGATCACAATGAATTGAAAGAAAAATAAAAACCTCTATGCTGTATATAGAAATTAATTTCACTTTATAGTTGAATTAAGACAAGTGTGTACTTTAAGGATAAGCATAGTTATCCTGTATTTATTCTACAAAACAAACTTTCTGATGTCATTTGAAATATGTATTTAACAGTCTGACAGGAGTTATTTGAACTGAAATTACATTATCTCATTATTCTATGTCAACATCATACCATTTGGAAATTTACTGTAATGTCCATCCATCCATACAGGTTTAATCTAAAATATGACTTACCAGAATAAGGATTATTAGGCAGGCCATCTCTTCCAGGCATGGGACCTGTAGCACCAGGGAATGTTACACCATAGTAGTCCTGTGGATAAAGTCAAATGGAAGTAATTAAAATCAAGCAATACCGCTTTCTGGTTTGTTGTCGTTTTCATTAATACAATGACATCTTACAAAAAAATAATCGAGCAATAGGAACTCTGACAACAAAAGCTCCTTAAAAATTTAAATAAAGTATTCCTTTAATATGTATCTAATTTTCCTTTCCAATTAATATTAATGCCAAACAAAAGTAACTCACCAAAGGAAGTCGTGACTGCAGCATTTGCAAGTCCTCATAGCCATAGATTTGCTGTTGAAACAAAGATAATTGCTAATCTCTTTTAAACCATGCAGATGCAGACACAACATTGTACGTTCAACTCACTGGAACAGTCTATTCGATTAGATATCTTGCTTTTTAAATTAAAAAATGAAATTCCACAAGTTAAAAATGCAGGGCTCTTGAAATTTATGGAAAATTCACAGTAATGTGGAGCATACATTTTTAAGGATACCCTTGTCCATTTCTTAATAGGCAATATTGTCTTCACTTCAAACGACTGACATATACAGTGAATTCCAAATGATTAGGAAAAAAATGTAGGTACCGGGTAAGCAGGGAGCAAGCCACCAGGGCCCATGATGTACTGGTTAGCCAGGAGAGGCGGCACTCCTTGAGCCAAGTTTGGAGGCGCTTTACCTGTTGAACAGTAACACATCATCTATTTAGGATGTGTATGTAACAGTTTGTTTTTCATAAGCTGTCAAATGACAATACCTGCAAACTATTGTTGTGATTCCATTTGCAAAATGAAGAATTGGTTTTACAAAGAGGTGGAGAGAAATCCTACCGGATGAGGTGGTGAGCAGGGGTGCTGTGCGATTGCTTGCAGCTGACAGTGTGGTGTTTGTGCCGTTCGGAGTTAGTCCTGGTGCTCCAGATGGATGTAGCCCATTACTGGCTGAACTGCTGACGACCGAAGGAGCCGAGGGAGTGGGATTGACAGCTTGGCTGGAAGAGGATGATGAAAAGGCATGGAGGTTGCTGCTGGTGCTGCTATCCTCATTACCCATCTGTAAGAACGAGACAAAAACACAGGGTGTATAAAGATACAGCCAACAACTGTGTTTTAAGTCAGAACATCAGTGTCCTCGTACACAACTTGCTCTTCAAAGAGACAGCCCGGGGTCAACTAGACAACTAAATATTCCAATGAATCACACCAAAAAAAACAAAACTGCAGATTGTTGCGAGACTTACCACCAGGGATGAATTTGTCATGAGGGGTGACCCAGATGAGTGAGTGCTGCTCACATGACTGCGAAAAAAAAAAGGTTCTGTTAATATGCTTAAATCTGATGAAGCAGATAAATACTTTGCATAGGAACAAAGACGATTGGAGACTCAGTCAAAATTATTTCCACATTACATAATTAAGATATGTGCTTGTAACCATCATAATCTCCAGGCAAACTATCAACGTGTCTGAGCTCAACTCTCACCTGCTGAGCGAAGACATGGAAGTCGAGTGGGAAGGTGTCACTGCAGGAGAAGGGATGTGGTGTCCAGGGCCGCTGTCAGTCGTCATAATGGGGGACTCTGTCTTTACTGTTCGAGTTGATGACGACACCGCTGAGAAGCATAAAAAGGAGACATTAATCAGGTGTGTTTGTTCCAAAATAAGCATCTGAAAACATTTATGCAACTTAATAACTGCAATGTTAAAAAAGGGATGTGTTGTCCTCGTTCAAGCCCATTGAAATGTTGCCTTCAGGCTCCATGTAGCTTGGAAGCAACCTATGTGTAGCCCAGAAGAAACTCCTGAGTAACATGGACTCACGTAAGGCAGGAGAAAGCAGTAAAGCGGCTTTCAGAAGCACAGAACATTTCACACAAGATCTAGCATTCAGTGTTGAAAGCAATTTCAAGAGTAATTTAAATAACTTTGTCTTAAGAAAACATTCGTGCTTTATACATTTTCAAACAAGTCAATATGATGAACAGTGAATATCAAATTAATCATGTTTGTGTTTCTTTAAAATATTTTTCTCTGTGCTGTCTGCAAACTCCACCAGCAGTCAATGTCAGACTCTATTAGATCCACATTATAACGCTCTTGCATTACAATTATCTTGAAGTAAAGAACCTTAAAGTACTTACCGTCCTGAGGACTCTGCGTCTTCATGCCACTGTAGCCATTCTAAAAGAAGAACATATTTTTAGTCTTTGGTTCATGATTGAGCTTTTCTCAACTATGAAGCAGATTTTCCCCCCCTCCAGATTTCATGACTCAGTGAAAATGCCAATGACCATTTGACACTCTAGTTTATGCAAACACAAACAAAACTTACCGTCAGGGGACCAGCAGCAGCTGATGTGACATCTTTGTTTTGAGAGAAGCTAAGATGAGGTGGCAGGGACCTCGGGCCGCTGCTCTCCACACGGCTGGCTGCTGTAGGGGCTGAAGAAGAGGGTGGAGGTGCTGCACTCGGAAGACCAAGGGAGGGTGAGGGTGTGGCACTGGGTAGGCCCAAAGATGGTGACGGGAAACTGGGATCTGATGCGGCCAAAGGTAAGGTTGGTAAGGGACTCATGTGGTCGCTGTAAAGAGGACCAAGAAAAGTATTTTTAGATGGGAAATATATTGAGAAAGACAAACATAGAGCAACTCATTACACAGTTTTTGGCTTCATTGTGCTAAAAAAAAAACATTTGGGCAATTGAGGGAATTCAAGAAGAGGTTTGGTGAGGTCACTTAAAACATTTCTATTGATAGTAATGAATTAAGCGCAGGCAGCGATTAGCTGCTATCACTCGTATCACCATTGTATCAATGAACACTGTAAGAATGATCAAGAAATTCTCCAGTGAGACATTGAGATAGATGAGAAGCTTCGGACTTTGAGAAAATTGAGACTGAGGTAAAATAACAGTTGCCCTGAGAGTTTACGGATGTCACTCTATGGAATAGTTGTGGGCAATTATGAAATTATTGCTGATGTAGTTGAAATGACAGCAGTGAGTGTGCTGCCTTTTTTTGTCTTCTACTGAAAGGTCTACAAGTGACATATTTAGTCTTCTTAGAAATAGCCAAACGTGCCCTGTACATACCTCACAGGGCCTGGCTTGGAGAACAGGCTGCCCTGCGGCTGTTGAGTGGGAACCACAGTAGGAACAGGTATCGCTGTTGGAGCCTGAGTCGGAGTGTGCTCCCTGGCTAACTCCGTCTGTGCCACGTCTGTTCCACCACCAGCCTCAGACCCAAAGTCCAGAGCTCCAAACTGAACATTCAGACCAGGAATATCCGCAGAGCCTGGCATCTCCACTGCTGATGAGGGAATCTGAAGCAGACAAAGGGAGAGGTTAGAGGACCCCCTTAAATCAAATTCATTCTAAATCGATTTGTGAAACTTTTCACACTTTAGAAGGCAAGCACAATACCTGGCAAAAACAGAGGACAGATAGTTGAATGGGTTTCAGTACAAATATCCCAGCAAACGGAGAGGGGGGTGATACAGATTTAAATTTGATAGATCAATTGTGGGGGGAAAAAAGACTGCACTAATTTACCATCTTAGCAAGAAAGAACACGTTTCTGTAGAGCAGTTTAGACTGTGGCCTTATATTGGATCTGCCATGACACAGAACTGGTTAATAAGCTGGCTAGACTTGTAATGCGTGTCAGAGCAGAAAAAAGATTTACTATCAGTTTTCTACCTTGCCAGTAATAAGTCTTATTCAGTACGGGGGCAGTTGTGGTTTTACTCAGAAAAAAGGTGCAGTTATGACAAATGTTTACCTTTGAGGGAGGAGGAGCTCTGCGTCTCTGTGTTTTCAGCTGTCGTTGTGGTGCTTCTGCAATCGAAGCCTCCAGGCCTGGCGGCTTCCCTCCTGGGGAAGCCCCGTCTCTTGCAATAGGAAGAGAGGACTCATGACCTGTTTGAAATGGAAGGCAACAGACTCCATCAGAAACTTTTCATGTCACAGGACTCGGATCCAAACAATTATAAAGTAACATCTCACAGATATATTAGGGTAGATACAGTTTGCACCACATGACTTAGTCGTTATAAATATATATTCTTTTTATATGTACAAGTAAGACCAGCTGAAACACATTTGTGCCAAAGGGGTTCTCAAACATCATGTATCACCCCTTGCTGCTGAGTTATGAATATCAAACATAATTTTCTCATCAATATTAAACAGTGATAATATCTAAAAGTGCCACTAATGTTACATGATATGTTTTCCAGACTTTCAAATTTATAAAAGGTACAGTGTGGTACTGTTATACAGCCCTACCTGGGGGTGTGGGAACTTGTGGTGCATGTGGCTGAGACAGGAGCAGAGGCTCTGTGGTGGGAAGGATGGCGGACTGCCTCTGAGCCAGCTGGCTGAGTACTGCTGATGGTTCTGGCTGAGGCTTCATCTCCACTGAAGAAAACACAACAGATGTACCTTTTTATTTATCTTAGATTCCTCTTATACCATTTTATCATTTTGGTATTTATCTGCCACTCCAAAAAAAGACTAGCTGGTAGCAACCAAAGACGTTTTGTTGCTTTTATGACAAAGTTATCTGGTTTATGATATACAGTGTTGCTAGTCACAGTACTCATATTTTTCCCCAGTTCTAAAATGTGAGGTATACAAGAAGTTATTAACAGGATTGGAATTTAGAATTCAAAATTGATGTGATGTAAAATCTGTAAATAGAAACTGTTTTGTTAAAATTTACCCTTCGTATTTACATGAGTCAAGCTTCCCTCCACAGACATTTCTATATCTAACGTCAACATTTAGTTTGAAATTGCAAGTGCAATCCCAAGTTTTATATCTTTTTTGAGACATAATTACCATCTTTAGCTGTGACAGTGCCATTCTCCACTCTTTGAGTCTTGATTTCTGCAGAGGGAGAGGGAACAGGTGCAGGACTTTGCATTGGAGATGGCCTCGTGTCTTTGGGAACAGTACTGTTGTTGGTGGGAGCCAACATCTGACTGGATCTCTGACCAAGCCGTGATCCACCGAGTTGCTCTGTCCGGATGTCATGGACAGGTGTCGGCTTTGGTGCATTCAGGGAACCAAAGCCAGAGCCCAGCACTGAAGACTAGGAGATGGAGATGAACAAAAGAACAACTGAGTACAACATTTCTTGTGTAACATCAAAGTTCTTGCACAAGTATGAAGACGCATATCCAAGTTTTGTTTTACTTTGGCAACAATTTTCTTAATTAGGAGAGCGTGTTTAGACACAGATCTCTGGAGAGGAGGCATACAGTTTTATAGATTTTGTTTTATGCGATTTTGCCAATAAAACTGTCAATTAAAAAATAAAATATAAAATATCTGGGAATAAGTGTGGTTGAAAGGCTGTCATACCAGTGCAGCATGTGCATAGGTGGTACTCGCCGAGGCGGCATGAGCATAGCTGTTAGCTGTGGCATGTGCGTAGCTGTGTGTTGCAGTGCGTCCATTGTGGTGGGAGTTGGTAAACACCAGGCTTTGGCCCAAATCCTCAGTCGAAGGGCCATCAACAATCGCCCCCAAATCTGAGTCCATTGTGCCCCCAGCTACTCCAGTCTTAGGAAGTAGGCCGGCCAGGTCCACACTGAGAGAGTAAATGACAAATACAATGTTGTTTCTCCAAAATTAATCCTATTTTATAAAATACTAAAGGTTGAGTGGGTCAGTGCAGTGGAATGTCTTACTTGTGTCCAGGTGTGATGTGATTTGTTGAAGAGGCAGTGAATACTTTGGTTTCAGACAACTGTGTGAACAACATACAGAAACTATCAGAGTATACTCTGGTTTGTATATTTCAAATATTCAAAAACATTTACAAGGTCACCTTAAATCATTGTTACCAAATTTACTAATGGCAGCAAACAAAACATCACTACATTACAGGCCAACGCTTATTGAGTAAAAAGGCTGTTCAGTCTCAGATGTTGCCTTACATCCTCATTCCAGTCTTCTGAAGTCCAGTCTTCCAGATTGCCTCCCCATGTTCCTTAAAAAGAAACAAGCTGCCAAATTAGTGTTTCCATTTTTTTTAACTACTGAAATTTGCACCTTCATTTTCATACTAACACAATAATTCATATTTCGCTTTCACCCAGGAAGAATGGATAAAATATTTATTAAACTAAACAAGCACCAATATTAATATTTTTAGCTAAGAATACCTGAAAATGAGCAAGAGATGACAAGAAAGTCAGTTTATTTCATAAATGTCTTTACCAGTTCCCTCAGCAGTTTCATTGCCATCCTTATCCCACGCCTCCTGGCGAGCTCCAGAGTTAGCAGTGTAATCAGCAGGATTGAAGGTGCTGAAAAAAGAAACCAATAGAGATGAGATATAATACAGGCAAATACATCTGCTCTGTTAAAACACAAGAAGGCAAATTTTTAGCCTTTTTCGAATGAGGAGATTCAGAAAATTTTTTTCCCCACATATTCATATTTAAGATATGTGCTTGTAAGCATCACTACCTCCTCTTCGTATTTCAAAAATGAATATCTACAATGATCTTACCCCATTCCCTGTGAAGAGAACCTGTTACCAACAGCTGCTCTTCCTCTGCCACGACCCCCTACCCCTGAGGACAAAGCACAACAACCAGATTAGATATGTTGATAGCTCCCTTTCAAAACCTCAAGATTCCTAAGAGGGGAGCAACAAAACCCATTACAGGAAAGATCCGTAATGTATATTAACTGATAAAGTGGTGATATATTTGCTAGATTACATGAAACAATATTACAATAGAGAACGCCTGGGGACTGCTTGGACAGTTCTTTTAAAATCGGGCCGTAAAACATAATTTGCTCAGGCTTTTCAATCAACTAAAAAATCTACTTGTCTTTATTTTCACACACGTTTCTGATTCAATTTGTTTTACTGCCTTTCTGTTCATTTCCTGTAAATCCTGAATGGTGCTATAAAAACCAACTTATCTTGCCCAGAGCATAAAACTAAATAAAATTATGTGCAGAGGTGACCGACAGCGATGTTGCCATTGGTTTAAACAGAATGTCAGGAATATTGCTTGGAACATAAATATATTAAGAAAAACTATTTGTTAAAGCTTTTCAACACCATGGAATGATGGAAGTCAACCTTCAGTTAAATTTTTTGTCATCTATTATTTAACAATACCTTGATGAACTTCGCTATTCTTGTGCTGATTGTTATTGAAAAGAGATTCTCCAAACTCTATTGACATAACAGTGTTTTGTCTAGTCTCTTGTAAATACCCATAAACACACCTAATCATCTTAAAAGGACTGTGGGTCAATACTCAATCGAAAAATTTGATGAAAAGACCTTGTAAAAAATACAAATACAACATAAGCCACTGCAGCTGCTGTTTCCTCAATGTGAAAGTCAAGTGTGCATGACCCTCGTAGACTTTAAGGCTTTTACCTCTGCCTCTCCCCCGGCGTCCACGATCTCCTCCTCTCTCCCCATTAGCCGCTTCATACCCATTCTCCTCTACCCGACCTAACAGCCAACAAGAAAGAAATATGGGAAAAAAATACATGAGTGACATACCCCAGAGTCCATAGCCTGACAAATATTTAGTATCACAGATAGAGGAGAGAAGAAATAAATAAAAACTCTTTGCAGAGCAGAGTGAAGTTACTTTCTTGTACAAGACAAGCAAACTTGTTGAGCGTTTCTCACCTTCACGTCCTCGGCTAATGCCTCTGCCCCTTCTGTTGGATGCGCCACGTCCACGACTGGACTCCTTCTCTCCTTTTTTCTCCCTGCTCTCCTTAACCTCTGTCGGTCCACCTTCTTTTCCAAGGCTACGCTTCTTCCCAACAGTCTCCCAGGAGTTCTGACAACAGTTAATTTGACAATCAGAAATCAATAATGATCTATGTGATCTCCAAACAAAGATCTCTTTAATATGACATGTGAGCACAGGTGAAATACATATCTATGAATTTTGAGGATATGATTATGTCCACTTACTGTGTCAGAGGTGCTCTCCAGCAGAAAGTTGATGGCTCTGTTTACATCACCATTGAAATCATGGAGGGCGACCATGCACTCATCTTGAGTCTTTCCAGTTACCTCAACCAACTGTGTGTGCAAAATAGAACACAGCAAGACCTTAGAGATACAGCTCATCGAGTCAGTTGCATTCTTCAAGTTTGGTTCTAATGTGGTATATTCTTGATAGAAAAAATTATAATTTCTTTCTATAATCACAGGCTTATAAATATTTCTTCTCTACTGAAGGATATAAACAGCGCAAAACTGGCTGCATGTAAATATTTCAAGTCTTGTACTGGACACCCGTCAGCGGGTAAAACTAAGAATTACACAGTAAGACATAAATATCCCACAATAGCAACTTAAATTTATCTGTGATCACTTTGAAACATATCTGCAGATATTGCTTATCACATCTACAAAATATAAAATACTGCCTCTTATTATTAGATATCAGTATAAAAACTGTATGAATCTACCCTTTTCTCCAAAAGGGTTTGGTCTTTTAGAAATTCAAATGTGAAAACTTTGGTTAGAAAATATGTTAAATGTACACACAGTACCTGTTTGACCTTGTCTTCAAAGTCAACATCATTTTTGTCATAGATCACTTGGGCTAGACGGATCTGTTCTGCTGTGGCCTGGTAAACAAAAAGAGCTCGGTGAGAAACTTGAAGTCAGAAACACATTGTATCCAGCTTAAATTGTTTATACAGAAACATGGATCTCATATTTATGTACATATTGCGCTTTCAATTTAAACATTTTCTCTTTTGGGCCTCAATAGTAAGATTCAACAATTGAAAGCGAATGAAAAAAACAGACCTGTATCTGTTTCTGTGGCTGTGCTGTTTGTGTGGGAGTAGGCAGCGTTCTGTCCCGACTTCCCCGGGCTTGATTGCTGACCACTGATGTCATCATTTACAGTATATACAAAACAATGTATGTACAAAATAGAAAAATCTGGACGGAGAGACAAAAGGCAGCAATACCATATTAGGGTACTGTACAATGCAAAACAAGTATGCTACGCTAGTACTGTATACAGAATGCAAGCAGACAGAGATTCAATGTTGTGAAGCATGCCATGTAAGATTATAACCCCCCACCCCCACCCCCCATCTGTCGTTCCCCACATCCCCGGTTAAATATAGCCAGCCAGGAGAGGACTGTCTGGGTGTCACCTTTCAACCCTCCCTCAGTCTCCGACTCGAAAACAGTCAGTACATCGGTATACACATTCGGTAACACAAACAGTATTTCCTTGTGGTTCGACTTGGGGAAATGCACCGATGCTGTTTATTACACTAATAAGTGAGCACGTGGTTCACGGACAGCAAAAGGTGGTCAGAGAAAGCATACAGGCTGGGTTACAGCACAAACACAACAGCTCGATAATGATACGACCTACTGACAATCTGTCAAACGAGATCCACCGGTTGTGATAAAAAAAAAAGCGTGGGCAGGCTTACAGATGATATTAAAGGATCGTTACACATTTAAGCATATGAACAGGTAGTGGAATCAACAATTATTTACGTCCTTAAGTGGAACGTAGTGTTATTCAAGGGAGTCCTGCAAATGGCTTGACGGAAACACGAGCCAGAGTGGCTAGCGTTAGCTCGGCTAGGTCTCGGTAGCCGCGGCAAGGCTAACTCCTCGTCTTTGTTCCGATCTACACACGGCTCGCACAACAACAACAAATAACATAACTTACTGTTGAAAAATGTGTGGGTACAGCCAAACACACGACGAGTTACCGTCGCGGCAAAGGTAGCTGTTCTGTGTACCGCCTCCGGGCGGGCAAGAACAAAATAATAAACAAATTTTACGAACGCGAGTATGTTTCCCTTTGTGTGGAAAAGCTAACGTTGGAGGAGTCGAGCTAACGTTAGCAGCAAGCTAACTGCTAACTTAAAAACGTGGATGTCACGGACTGCGTTAACGTCAACAACACCAGCGGTAGGGGTTTTTTAGGCAACGAAATGCGTCGTGCAAAAATTGTCAAAACACGTCAACCCAATTACACAACACCGAAGACATACAGGCACTAAGCTACATGGCCGGCATGTGAACGGCCCGTCCGCATACGCGGGACGGCAACAGCGCTGTTGCTAGGCTAGCGAGTTACTGAGTCAGGCAATCACCGAACAGAACAAAAATTATGTTTGATGTGACCCACCAGCTCTTCTAAACCAACTTAAAACTACAGATTGGTACACATGAGCGGTGGAAATGGGATTTAATCATAAAGTATATCAATTATTTGGTCTTTCTGTTACCTGCTAACACGCTTCGCTCAGCCAGCAGCAGCAGCAGATGCTGTCACGTGACCAGCCGCGCCGATGTTTAACATTGTGAGCCCAAGACTGCCAATCAAATTATAGCAAACGCACCACGTGGATTAAGGACGCAGTTTAACGTGCGCGCTCGCTCACGCCCAGGGGCGCGCTTCCGTACTTCCTGTCAGACAACAGGTGGACGTTTTATTTACATAGAAGACATTTATTTTTTGAGAATGTAGGCTCACGAAGAGACATCGGATATAAAACGATGGTTTATTTTAGCTTTTAACATGTTTCCAAAATATAGTGAAATAAGCTAAATAAACAAATACGTTATGTAGGCCTTTATATCATGTTGCCATTTATCAAAGAGGTTTCTCTAAGTATTTTTTATCACGTTAATAGTAAAGTTCAATTGACTTAATTCAGTTGCTTTCAAATATTGAGTCAGACAAGATAGGAATTAATCATGGCAACATTCCCATAAGCATTCACATTACAGAAACAAGCATTCGAAAAGATTTCTGGAAATCTTCAGAAAAATTTTAAACCAAATATTGTCATTGCCTATTTGAAATGAAGCTTAGCAGTTTATAATAACTTATGCAAATGGTTGTCCTTTTTACAGTCATTAAAGTAGGTATTGAAGTCTGATCACTTTGTTTGCTGAAATGCTTCCCTGAATGTCTAGTTTATCGTGAACGTGTATATTTTGGGTGTGAAGTTATGCAAAGACTGCTGTATTTTTGTGAAATAAATTTTTTATTTTCAAAAACAATTTAAGATGTTTTTGTGTTTTAAATAGATGTTATGAAGTTTGTACATCCAAGTGTATGACTTTGTTATTACATCATTCAGAACTAATCAGAATGTTAACAGCAAATGAAAAGACACACACTACCATACACATTATGTTCAAACAGGCATACAATCCCTCTCCCCCTAATTCTATATTACTGAAAACGTGTCTTTTACATGTATTTACCCCCAAATTATTTAGAAGAATTAAAAAAACACAAAAGAAAATCTTTGTTTTGAACTAACAGCATAGTTAGCGGGTTGTCAATCAAAACATTTTGGTTACTCAGTACTTTATTGACTTTACTTAAGAATAATATGTTTGGTACACAGACCACACCTAGACACATTCATATCCTTAGAATTTATTCAATTCAAGTAAATGGACCACAACTGTGTTCTCATTGTTGTTGTTGTAAGTGGTTGTGATTTATGAGCTTCAGATATGGCTGCAGCTGAGATCGCATGCTGTGAAGACACCGAGCCTTTTTCTCCAGGATCTCCTCCAGCTTGTTTACATATTCTCCAAATGCCTGTGGGACAGAGACAAGAAGTGAGGGCAGATAAAAGGGTACAGACACTTTAGCAAGACCAGTAATAGAAAACAAAGGTTGACTCAAATGAGCTGATAGAGTCAAATTTGATTTATTCTGACCATATCAGGTTGTTGGTGAAGAAGTGTTACTCCGTCCCGACACAAAACTTCCATCTCTCTCATCTGCTCCCAGTAAGCTTCGACAACACACCATCTGAAGTTAGATAAAGTTTAACAACATAGATATTCTGTGAGACCTTTAAATACTATCACTCTGATATTCTTAAACAGGCAATAGTCCGTACTTGGCATGGTTCAAGTCGTCAATGGTAAACAGATTCTGGTCGCATCTGTGTTCTTCACCCAATGACACTGCAGTTTTGTTAGGTTGAAATAACATGTTGGAGAGTTTGTCATAATCTGAAGTGATTGTATGACACTGGCTTGGCACAATATTCAACTGGCTTGAGATATTTTCTGGCTGTGGAGTTGACGTGAACGACAGAGGTTTTGTGAAGTTATTGTGTAGAGAATTGGATGGCATTTCCCTTGCATTTGCTCTTGCTTGTAAAGTGAGTAGGCTGGGATCCACAAAGTGCTGAACAGTAGGTTGCATGATAGGGGTTTGCAGAGAAGTACATGTGAAGTGTTTGTGTGGAAATGCAGGATCTTTGCTACCAAGAGCAGGTGCCATTGGGAATTTCTGACAGTCTTCTTGGTCTTGTAGGAAGTCTTGGCTGACTTTCAGAGGTTCAGTTTTATCTGAGGGAGACAAAAAATTAATCACATGCTCATTAAGCAGCAACATGAACATGCACCGAGAATAGTGGCTTACTTACATGGTTCAGTCTGAGTAGTAGCCTCCCTGGAGTCAGATGTGTTTGGAATGCAATGTTTTATTTGAGGCAGCTCCAGAAATGACTGGGGGAAGTCTTCTTCCTCATATTGAGCATGGTTTTCCTTCATCTCTTTATATGTGGGATAATCTTTTCCCATTTCTCTCATTCTATCTTCACCGCTTTCATCCTCAAACCAGGAGAGTGATCCATTAATGTTGTCCCCTCGAAGGTATGAGGTAGTGGCAGGCTGCCCGTCTCCTTGAAGTAGGGAGATCCCTAAAGGGTCCATGATGCAGCTGAAGGAGTCAGCTGCATCATTTTGAGGTAAAACTGTTGTTTCAGGCTCTTTGGTGTGAGATGGAGTTTTGGACCGTTTGTTAAGAGTCTTGGCATTAGTAACAAAACAGGGTTTGTTCCCATGGTGTCTGTTAGATGGTGCTGTCTCTGAACTGTTCTGCAGTGGTAAATAAACAGCATTAGCATTACATTCAGCATTATTGAATTCTGGCCAGATATCAGTGAGTTTGCCTGAGGTTTGGAATGTACCAGTTTGTTCACGGGCTGGGGAGAGGGGTCGTTCTGCTGCAGCATTCTGTGAGTGAACCTCTTGCAACTGTCCTCTATTAGCTTCTCTAACCTGACCCCTGGCTGCATAGGTATCAAAATACTCTTCCATACCACTACACCTATTGGTAGAAACTGAGAGGGAAGAAGAGTGGTGGGTAAAAGATGTGGAAATGGAAGAAGAGAGAGAGGTCTGAGTACTTGGAGGCTCAAGATGGAAAGATGAAGGTATGAACTTCTGCAGCTCTCCATGATACCTTCTCAGATGCATTTTTCTCTCCTCATAACTGCTATCAACATCTTGAAAACCTTTTTTTGTTTCATTTTCTGCTTTGGAAGTAGTGTCTCTACAGCTCTCTACTTGTCTTCTTAGCTCCATCCATTTCTCGTCCTCTACACTCCCCTTTTTCACAGTAAATTGCTGATTGACCTTTTCACTGTGATCAACCTCCAACTGTCTTTTGGCAAAAGATAAATGGTCCTGATGTGATGCTTTCTCTTTCTGTAGCACCCGCAAATCAAGTTGATTATCTATTTGTTGTCCCAATATCAGGCCTTCTCTGAAACTTTGGTCATGAACAGATTGACTACTGGATCTCCTATTTTCTATTCTTCTACTTTTTTTCACACCACATCCAGTAGTCATGTTACTTTTTTCACCCACGTCCAGCAACATTCGAATTGGAGTAATATGTTCAAGTACAATTGCTTTGCTGTCAATTACATTTGCTTCTTTCCCACATCTGCTGTTTTTGGGTTTGGAGCTGAGAATTGCGTCTCTTTGATGTAAAGTTGTTGTATGTGGATTGGAACTAAAATCGGCTGTTTGTCCCCCTAAATTGGGCTCTTCAAGAAGACTTTTCCCTCTGGGGCCAATGCTGCCTCTGATCCTGTTGCTATTGGGCAGATTGTGTTTGGGGGAGGGAGTTGTCTTGCTTCCTCTTCTTTCTTGCAGTCCTCCTTGTCCCTTTAACTCCTTCACCCTATGAGAGGTGAAGTACATGTAATAATTAAAATTGTTAGTTAGTTAGTTAGTTAGTCCAGATCCAGTACTTTGGTGCACAGGCACTAACAAAACGCTTACCGATCAGCATATCTCAGTGTATTGAGTGTGTGCTCAGTAGCTGCGTGTCCAGGTGATATGTTGGCAATCATGCATGTCATAGAGTCACCAATAAATGCGGTTTTCAAAACCTAAAGAGATAATTACAAAGTTAATCATGAAAACACAGGAATATTTAAAAAAAACTAAATGGTGATCCATTACATCTCGGCATGCTTGTACCCTCAATTGTGTCAATCCTAATTTCAGCTATATATATTTTTTAAATGTTAACTGCAACAAGTTGATAAGAATCTAACTGGCATTATACAAATAAAACAGAATTGAAGAGAAAATACCTGTGTGAGTTTGCTTTGTCTGAAAGGTGTGTGCGATTGCTCTCTATCAAGGGCCCGGATGCATTCTTTAAGCTGAGAAAACAACATGGAAGAACACAGATTCAAAAGTATTTTTGTCTTTTTATGGGATTCACAAGTTTGTGTATCTTACAGCCAACAGACTTTGGTTGATCTCAGCTCCCTCCATTCGACTTTGCTTGTCTGACTCTTTTGTATCTGAGGCTCTCTCACTTCCTGCCAAGTCCACAAACCACATTCTACAAGCAGGATGACAAAAATAAACACATATTCCAGCTCAGTCACTTTGAATTACTAAAACTGCAAAATATGTACAAATGATTAGCCCTAAAGATAATAAAACATATGCAATGTGTCTCACCTTCCAGCTATCTGTTGGTTTGTATTTCTCAGCTGAATCTCAAGTAAGGCGTGTGAGCGAGATGAGCATGGATTCACACCACTTGACCCCTGAGTGCGTGTTTCTGTACCGTGAGAAATCACCTTTGTAGGGCCACAAAAAATGACAGTCGGGAAAAAAGTTCTAAGGATTAAAATTTCAAGTGATTTTCAAAGAGACAGTTATCCTTAGGTACTATTTTATGCTTTTAATTTATCTAAAAGCTTGCTGGGTCATTTTGAGGATATACGCATACAATTTAGCAAAGTAAAATGGCGAACACAGTTGTTGAGCTTGAGCCATCATACATTATTTCTCTTTCCATAAGCAGAATTCTTTAAAATCCAAGCAACCTAAACTCTGGATTGTTAATCACAACACCACATCAGAGTGACACAGTACAAACACATTTCTTGACACAATGGAGACAGTCGAACCTCCAGCAGTGAGTTAATGGAGTCCACTCTGACATGCCGCAGCCCACATATCTGAACCACCTTCTGTTCGTTCTCCCTTGCAAACAATCTTAGCATGGAACAAAGCAAAACAGAAAGAGAAAAAGGAAGAGAGGGAAAATATATTTGATTCCACATTATAATGCAAGGGAATCCTGTTTTTAAAGATAATGTTAGAAAAGTGATTCTTTATGGAGGACACAACTTCAAATCAAAATCATGGAGTATTCCTTATAAAAAACAAATGAATAAATAGGGTGGCTGATAATAAAACAACGTTCCAACATGTGAAATAATGATAAACGTTTTTTGCATTTACATTTAAAAAAAAAAACGCCAGTCATAATGTTTGCTTGTTTACAACACTTCCAATTGTGTGGTGTTGGTGGGAAAACAAATTGACACACACCTTTTCCTGTGGTTCAACAGGTCGTACAGCTGACCACAGTAGATCTCAAAGAAACTGACAGACACCTGTGGGAATGGGTGTGTACGTGTGGTAGAAAGATGCATGAATATGTCCCGAACTGCCAGTGCGTACAACCCTGGCCTCCCAGGTGAGCCCAGCATGGTGTGAGTCTTCCCTGCACCTGTCTGGCCATATGCAAAGCAAGTAGCATTGCCTCTTTGGAGACACACAATACAAATAAAGGTGGATTAGGACAAACAAATGCAAACCATGAAATAGGTTTTAACTTTGATTTATTCTTTTCATTTTAAAGGATGACATATCAAAACTAACGTACCCATTGAGCATGTGCTGGACCAGTGGATAGGCAGTATTTTGATACACGTCCTCATTAGAGCTTCCCTCTCCAAAAACATGGTTAAAATAGAAGCTATGCTGTGGGGTTGAGATAGAAAATGTTGCCTTCATCTGATTTTCAACTGAACAAAAACATACCGATTTGACAAGATAACCTTAAAACAAATTGACCTTTAAAAATCAAGCAGTGTTGTAATATAGCACAATGACGTGTCATGGTCTACCTCTAGTATGTACTGTGAGAGATCAACAGCATCTTTGCTTTCATGGATAATTACAGTCTCTCCACTTTGGGTTGTCACAACGTCAACCTCTTTTCTTCTGTTCTCTGCACTTGTCAGAGGTCTTTTCCTCACGCAAACTGTTATGTGAGGCTTTCCCACCCTCCTGGTACATACAAACATGTTGTAGTTGAATTATGATGACTGAACACATGGGAAAATGCAATCACATCCAAACCAATAAAAACAGTTACAAGGGGGGGTTTAATTAATTCAAGCTCATTTGGGTAATCTTTTTTTAAATGTTCAGTATATATAAGCCACAAATTGCTGTGATAATAATAATTGACTGCAAAAAGTAGGGTAGCAGGGGGGCACAGTACAAATGATCAGCACTCACCTTTTGTTAGGAGTTACAGGGACACTCAGAGGTAGACCATAGTTGTAGTGAGCTGCTCGCTTTGCTTTGAAAACTGGTGTGGGCTTTGCCATGCAATCAAATGACCCAGTGCTCTTCATATCTGGACAAAGACTTTGTTTTGGAGATATTTCTTTTCTATACTGGGGTCCAACTGTTTTGTTTTTAAATGTCTTTGATAAAACAGGTGTAGAGCTGGGTTTTGGATTTGAGTTGTGCGTGGAAGTTCCTCTTGTGATGCCTGGATATAAGTTTTCTTCTAAATGTTGATCGGAAGAAAAACTATGAATATCTGGCTTGAACTTGTTTCCTTTGCCGTTACAGAGGACAGGTTTTCCATGATGAAGATGCACGGGCATGGCTGGAGCTCTTCGTTGGGTACTTGATTCAGGAACAGAGACTACAGGACAAGATGACTGTTTCTGATGAGAATCAGTGGTGTCAATACTGAAGTCGAGCCTTCTGCGAATGTATGATAGTCCGGCAGAAGCTTCATCTTCATCATCACTCAGATGGTCATCAGGATTTCCACAGCCACCATAATGAAATTCCCGATTGAAAACAGCATAGCTTTCAACATCTTGAGCAGTAGCCACCTTGTTATTGTAGCTGTCATCCTCATCAGATCCAAGGATGTCCAATTCAAATTTTTTAATCAGCTGGACCAGATGAATAAGCCGAGATCTCTCCTCCATACTGCAGATTCCCAGGTGGGAAAAGTCCTCCATAGTGAGCTCTGAAAGCTGGGCTAAACGACAAACCCCTGTGGCGGTAAACCTAAAGGACATGGCAAAGAAGGAGACAAGAAGATTTGAATGACAATACAACAAAAGTGCTAGTTTCAATGTCTTGTTTGTGACAGTGCTTACCTAGCATAGTGCTGCTGTAGTCCAACTGCTCTCAGACACTCGTACAGGCAAAATGTCATCTTCTCACCTTACTCCTTTCCTTTCATTACATTACCTCTCTCCACTTATCTGTCAGAGGTGGACAATTCACTTGCAGCTAATCACTAAAACCAAGGACATGTAAATATATCATTGCACTGTCGAAGACAGTTAAACGTTGTTGGCAATTAACTGTAAAATCTACAAACAGTAGCCTACTTCTGCTAAATCACAATTTTCACAACTGTGTGTTCTTTTCTGTTTTCCCCCTGTGAGTGACTTCTGTGAGAGAATTGCTGCTAGTGGTCGGTCACACACTGTCATTAATACCACGCTGCTCTGCTGGTGGTGAGCTAAGCCAGTATAATGCTGAAATCTGACACTAGGTCTGGGAAGCACAGTGCAACCGGCATACATTTCTGTATACTGGCAAATATGATAAATATAGCTGCCACAGCAAGCAACTGATGGCTTCTATAGTAGACTTGTCAGCAGCTGCAATAGTTTGCCACATGGCATGAGTGAGATTCCCTTCATGCACAAGCATAAGATGAGAGTGTTGGTTGATGGCAGATGGCTCACACTTCTGAGCTTACGTCTGCCTGAGGTTTCTTTCTGGTAAAAGTGCCTTCGCTTGTTCATGAAAGAGTGTTGGAGGGTTTTCTACATATTTCATTTCAAGTCTCAGAAGACTGATATGTTTTAGTCGTGCCATGTAAATCAAGCGGAATTTAATTAGATTAATTCCAAGAGTGTTCTTTTATTGTGTGACTGCCTTCAGCAGTCACACATTAGTGAGCCAAGTCTTCAATATTATTATTATTATTATTCTGACTTCTTAACCTGACCACAGAGGCCAGGCTTAGACCCACTCTGAACAAGTTGCTCAGCCTGTCAGGAGTCAAGAGAAAACTGAATTGGCCTCAAATTTGCACTAAATGAATGAAATATATATTTTATATTTCCATTGGACTGAGCCACTGTCTCGAGCTCCTGTTAGTTGTTTTTTCTTGCTAAATCCTAATCAATTTTGTCAATTGTGGCACATTAAATGTTCTCATCTCTACAAGGAATAAGAAATGCACATGAAAGATTACAATTTGCATCAATTCTTCTCCTTACAAATGAAAAATCCCTCAGAACATTGCTCCATTCGTTGAGAAATGATCGACAACTGATTCAATTGTCAGTGTCTGTTTGACATTCATGCACAGTAGATATTGCACAAATATCTACAAAATGGAGGGTTTTTGATACCTGCAACTTGTTTGAATGTCTTTGAAAGACATTGTCCAATGGGAATCAATAAAGATCCAATTTAGTCAAAATAGGAAATAATTAGTGTCATTATACCTCAGGGTTGGAAGTAAATTAATTGCTTCGAGCTTGCGTTAAAAATTACATTGGTTAAATAAAGATGCAAGCAGCATTGAATGGGTTCTTGCACACCCACGCACATTGGAACATGGTGCATGTTGAGGTTTGGTGCACGCCAAAATGCAATGAAACATACAACAGTACATTTAAGGTTAATACAGTCAAGTATTTAAAAATAACACAAAAAAAGTAAAACATAGTCTTTGCTGTTGCCAGCAGGAGGGGTTGTACTTTTGTATGGATACTGGCATATGGATTTGTTTAGGGCAGCACTACGATGACACATATGAGATTTATATGATATTATATTTATATTAATTAACAGCATTTCTTGTTTCATGGCAAACCATCAGATTTTCATTGGCACACCATGGCCACACCCTTTCAGATTTGAGTAAGATATTGATACATTTTCATCAGGTTGATCTGTTATACACAGCCCAAATTCCGTGTCTCTAGAATTTACCCCTCATTGGGAATTTACCCCGTAATTGACACCCAAACGCTACATATGGATAATTGGTAGATTTAAGGGTAGATTGTAAGAGATATAGCGTAGGTGTAATAATAAATGTTTGAATCACTAATGTGTGATTGCCGTCAGCATTCACAAAATGTTGATAATAATAATAACGATATCTTGCATTCCACTAGGGTCTCGTCCAGTTCTGCAAAGGCTCAGACCCTAACGAGACACAATTACAATTCTGCAACCTGGATAAGAAACACTTCGAACCAAAAAATAAACACAACAGCACATGAAAGAATTACTTAAATTAAAATTAACAAAGTACATCCAAGGGTTTATTTATTTAAAATAAAAGTGGTTGTGGTTTGATATTGGAAACTTGGACCATAACCTAATTTAAGCATTAAGTTGCCATTTTATGCAACAACGAATAGCAACATATAGTCCTCAACTATGAAAGAGTGCATTCATATAGTTAGCATATAAATAAATATATAAATAAATAAACTTACCAGTGATACTTGGCGGGATGTGTTTTTTTTTAACAGTAATAATTACTCAAAAACAAGAGATTAGACTCAAACTCGGTGTTTGAGTAGAAACGTGAGAACTACCATGATGCATGAATATTTCACCAAGTTGCCAGTTTGAATAGTGTCAGTATTTCCGTACACAGAGATGGTTTCCATGACGGCAGAAACGTCTGAGGTGGTGTAGGTCCTCCTGTGCAGACATTTTATACAATAAAACCTGCTATCTCAATGTGCTGGATCTCAGAAAGACAACTGGACAAAATCACGCTCGGTTCAGATTGAGATAATCCTTCTGAAGGCTTAATGCCGACCAGCACACCCACTAAGACAAAAAGCCTCCCAGACTTCCCCCTGCTGACTGCAAGGCTCATGCACGGAGAGCTGCTGTGGCAGTGCATGGATTATTTATGCCACCAACCCGAAGAACTCTTCAAAACCATGAAAATATTACAAGAACAAAACCCGTCCGAGTGGTGTGCTCCTGTCTTTCAATGTGTTATGGAAATGTGGTTAACATTTGACTGTCATTCAGCCTAATCGATTAATTTGGGAAAATAATCATCAGAGAAGGAGTTTCAGGCAATTTAAGCTAATATAAAGTGTGTTTTAAATTGCATGCCTAAATAAATCACTTATTTAAAAAAAAAAAAGTAATATAATCGACAAAGATCAGACGCCTATAAAACTTAATAGACATCATATTTTGATCTGAAATATTATTATTAATCATATTTTAGATCAAAATATGATGTCGAAATAGTAGTTTTTTGTGAATTGTTATAAGATAGAGAAAAGGGGGAAAAAAAGCTACATTCTAAGACTATACTGTCAGTATTAATATACTCCGAACAAGAACAACCCCTAAAGTATTTTGGGATGCGGTTTGATTTCGATTTAATCGATTTTGAATATCTTTACCCCCGCAGGACGGCCCGTCTTTTCGACTGTTCCGTGTTTCACTAGGGACGACAATGAATGAAACACACAACATTGCCTCTCATTGGGAGCTGCCATACAAGATCAATAATCGAAACCTGGAAATTTAACGTGTACATTTTTGATTTGTTGCATGATCACATGATTCGGGCCTCCTGTTTGAGAGGAGCAACGCTGCACTGCGTGTGAGTGAGCGTGTTTTTATGGAGATCCGCTTGGTGGACATGAAGTTCAACTCTCATCATCTTCAGTCTCCAGCTTGATGAAGACTAGGAGCTGCTGCCATGGCAATCACACACAAACACAGATCTCATAAGAAACGACAGACTCTCAGATGTAACCTGGCTGCGTGAAAGGTAGGTACAAATTGAATGTTTACTTTGAACAACAAAGCGTGAGAGCCTTGGTGAGCATTGTTATAAAACGTTCTTATTTTCACCTGCCTAAAAATGCCAGCCATAACAGAGGAAAGTATAGCTTTCCCTGGGAGAAGCAAAAAGCTGAATGTATCTTTAGATAGTAAAATAGAAGGTGGATTTCTGTATTAAGTGTACATGAAAGATTTCAAATAAGTTATTCTTCAAACTTTGGTTTTTGCCAGAAAATCTGCTGTGATGTCATCTGAGGAAGAGACTTCTCAGGCTTCAACCTCCTATTCACCTGCCTCCACATCCTCCTCCTACTTCATTGGAAAGAAGGATGACATTGTCAAGGCTGGGCGTGTGACCAAGCTGGTGAACGGATGCAGAGATGTGCTGGTCCTGCACCATCAGGGGCAGCTTCATGCCATGGACACACGCTGTTACCGTAAGATCTTAATCTGTGGTTATTGTTTGTATGGAGAGCTGTTCATATTTCTAAGTCTGAAATACAGTTGTAATGTTCCTGCCTTCTGTTTTATTTTTATTTTATTTTTTCAGATTCTGGTGGTGCATTACTGTATGGGGACATTGAGGTGAGTTTTCTGCTCTTTTCTGCTCATCTAAATAATGGAATACAGTAATTCCGTCAATATTTTTTCACGTGGGTAGTTCTTGTAATTAAAGTCCAAGTTTACGCTTTCTAGTCAGAAAAGTGGTATGTTGTCTTCCAGTGCTGCCATTACAGCTTTCAATGTGATCTTTGATTTTTCTCCACACCTCTGTACTTTGTCGCCATCAGGAGTTTAATGGACGGCTGTGCATTGTCTGTCCGTGGCACAAATACAAGATCACACTCGCAGAGGGGGAAGGGCTTTATCAAGCTGTGGATGATCCCACCGCCAGACCCATTAGGACTCACTGGCGCTCTAAAGGTGTCAAACAGAGAATCCATAAGGTCTCAGAGGTTAACGGGGATGTATACGTAACACTGAATGAGTGCAGTAAAACCATCGAGTCCGACACCTACCAAACGGAGAGATACAGGAGTGTTTCACTTAAAGCCCAGCCAAGATGCAAAGTCAAAATGGATACATAAAGACCCTATGATTACACAATTGAACATACTTTTAAAATTTAAGGACTCTTGAAGAGGCTTTGTTTCTTTTTTGCCATGAAAGTTCAAATGTTTGATGTAAAACCACCAGTTTTACAATGTTTAAAAAAAAATACTAAAAAGATTAAAAAGAAAAAATTTAATCACAATGCACAACCTCAAAAGCCAAAAACATAATTTTAAGTGAAATCAGGAATGAAAAAACATGAATGTGAGGAACTGATTTTGTTGAAAACATATTTGAAATATTCTATAAAATTGCTAATGTTTCTCTAGTTAATTTTTGTGTGATTTAATGGTGAATTCAGAGGAATTTTTTTAATCTGTTCAAACAGGCTCTTTTACTATGAAAACATTTGATTACTTTTAAATCTGATCAATTGTCAAAGTCTTTTGCAGTTACATTCGAGACACATAACCTCTTAGGTATGGTGTTTCCATAGCTGTGCGATGTTGCATCAGGAATGTATGTCTGTTTTACATGACATTTAGAGCCTTTGTTGCATTTTGAAATATGTTATGTTGGCCTCATTTGAAATGTATTAAACCAATTGTTCAAAAATGTTCACATAATTGCTTTATGTAGTTTTTCTCACAGTTTCTACAACATTTTAATCCTTTTTTAAATTCTAAGTTACTTTTTGTCACTTCAATCCATTCATCTATCTTCTGTACCGCTTTAACCTGTACAGAGGTGCTGGAGCCAATCCCAGCTGGTTAAGGGCGAGGGCAGGATACATCCTGAACAGCTCACCAGCCTATCACAGGGCAAACACAGAGACAGACAGCCACACAAACTCACATTTAATCCAATGGGCAATTTTGGGTCACCATTTAACCTGTTTTAGGACTGTGGGACGAAAGCTACACACACGGGTAGAACATGAAAGCCACATAGAAAGGCATGGCTGGAATTTGAACCCAAACCTTGTCGCTGTGAGGTTAGATTGCTCACCACAGCTACCCCCGTGTGGCCCCTGTAGTCACTTGCAAAAATTAATTTAGAACTTGTCTTATTTCTACTAACAAACAACAACTGAACTGCCTGCATGATGTTATCTAAACAAAAATACAAGGAAGATATAAATGTTGGCATCACCAAAGTCACTTCCAATAGAGAAGACAGGCCTCTTTGTATTGCATTTTGTGAGGTGTTGAACAATGAAAGTATAAAAGTGATGGTGTTTTTTTATTTATTTATTTATTTTATTTATTTATTTATTTATTTTTTACAACAGATTCAGATTGTGATTTTTTTAAACTGCTTGGGGCACCCTCCCCTAACTTGATTCATTAACAGTAATAAATAGTTTTCATACAATCTAAATCCATGCCTTGTTGGGCCAATAATCAGTGGTTCAGACGTGTAGTGATGTTTGGGGTTGGGAATGACCAAAGCAAAATAAGCTTAGTGAGCCTTAGTGTAGGTAGAAAGTTCCTATTAAGAACACGTTAATGTGAATGTACACATGAATGTACATGGCACAGACCGGACGCTGGGGGGCAGCAAAGCGCCGCGTCGTCTTCAATATGCGAACAGAAGTAGAATGTCGCATGTTGATGACGCGGAAAGCGAAAAGCGATGCTATTTGTTTTCTGGTCCAAGTTTTTAGTTTTGCTATATTCTACATCTTGTTAATTACCTGGCTTTGAACGCCAGTGGTTATTATGATCGTGGGATGCATTCTATAAGAAATGCTGGAAAACAGAATATAAAACAAGACAAACGGTCTATTACAAGAAACATTACTCCGTGATGGCATCAGGTATGTCATTTTGATCAACGTGTGCTCGTACTGTTTTTGCACAGTCACTATAGTATGAGATATTTCATGGAACATTTCTGTTGGTCAATCGATGTAAACACGTAATTTGTTCCTGCAGAGGATGAAATTAATCTGTTGGCCATCGTGGTGGACGTGAATCCGATATGGTGGGGGCAGCAATCTCAACGTGAGCCTGAGGTATTTACTCCTGCTTCTCTTCTTCGACGCTTTTCTGACTAAAAGGTTCTGCTGCTTTTGAATCTAACTTAATGCCGCGGTCTCATCTTACCCCTCCGCTCAGTTCACTCTGTCAAAGTGTATGGACGCAGTGATGGTGATTGGCAACGCTCACATGGCCATGAGCAGAACCAACAAACTGGCTGTCATCGCCAGCCACTGCCAAGACAGGTACCGATACACACCTGAGGATCTACTCATAACCCTATGCGAGATAAACTTTACGCCTAAATGATTATGCAGTACGTTTTTTTCGAAATTATTTTTCATCATATTTTTCTATTTGGGATCATGAAAAACACAGCTCATCTCCATTTATTTTAAAAGTGGCAGTTGGTTTATTCTCAGATTTTCACCTAAAGGGATTAAAAACATAAATTCAGTCAATAATATTTTACTCATCCAGCCCTAGAAGAGTGATGCCACCTTTGAATGTATTGGAAGGGTTGGGATTTGACCATGGACAAAAATGTATTAAATCACTGAAGCTTTTGCTGAAAAAAGAGCTACTGACACAACGTTGTGTCAGTACTAACAATGTAACATTCTAGTCATGAAGCATAGGCACTTGGCTGACTTCAGTAAATGTATGTGTCATATTTAACCAGTTTTCTGTTCTACCATAAATCACTCCCTATATCGATAAGGATTTATTTTAGCCACCCCCATCATTTATGAACAAGCCAGGTTATAAAAAAATGTTCATATAGCAAAAGCTTTATGAAAGTACATTTCATAGCAGAGCTGTCTTGCCTTATGGCTCTTGTTTACTGTGTTTCAGTCACTTCTTGTATCCCAGTAAGAGCTGGAGGGATGGAGATGGTGGTGGAGACGATGCCTCCTCCAGTGGGGATGGAAAATACGAACTCCTATCTGTTGCCAATAACATAATTGCTGAAGAGATCAGGAACATTATGTCAAAAAGTATGTTTTTTTTTGTATCTATATGTTTTTTTTGTTCTCCTAAAATATAAATGTAATTTGTTTTGGGTGTTAATTATATTGTACAATGTGTCCTATTTTACAGCTGAAGTGAGGGGAAATTCAACTGATACTTTGTTGGCTGGATCTCTTGCCAAAGCTCTCTGTTGTATCCTCTCATAAAAGCAGCTCACATTTTTTTATACATTGTTTAATGTGTCCATTTTTTAAGTGGTCTGTGTAAATTACATTCTAATATTTGTTCCTCAAAATGTTCAAAAATATTTGCTGATATCAGAAAACAGTTGTAGACCGCGTAGCCCTGAATTATGTATTATGAAGGTCAGGATTTCATCATTTCCATTTCATACTAAAAAAATTAGCCCACATTAGCTATTTAGTAACAACTTGAATGTTGGGATCTATTGGACAACTTAGACTTGGCTTAAAATCTCTCAGTAATGGCATGACAAAGTGGATTATTTTGTGAAAAACCACACAGATGGAGCTTAGGATTAGTATCTGAACCTGCGATTGCAATGATCTCTTTAAACTGGACTTCCTTCACCAACTGAGTGACATCTGGTGCTGTGGCCAATCCACCCTTTACTGTATTTGTAAATGTTGTATCCATAACCTATTTCATTGTTCTGTTTTGTTTTTGGCCTCTTAAAGTCAATAGAAATGACAAAGTAGTTTTCTTTTACTCAATCCTCTTACAATCAGATATTCACAGAGTATCAAAGAAGCTGGAAGGTAATGTTTTCATGTTATAAGTTCACCAATCACACTCAGTGAATTCAGTTTACCTTTTAAAAATCAATTCTTTATATTTTTTCTTTTGTCAGTTGGACAGGAGATTAAATCAAGAATATTGGTAAGTAAAATGTCATATTGGTATGTTTCTTTAAATGACTTTTCACTTGGCTCGAAGCAAATTCTTATTTCTTCCACTGGTCAGGTGATCAAAGCTGCGGAGGACTGTGCTCTGCAGTACATGAACTTCATGAACGTGATTTTTGCTGCCCAAAAGCAGGTGCAAACACAATTCTTACTCCCTGCTTGCCACTTGTCTTCTATTCCCATGTTAATTTAGATATCTACGTGCTTATTTTATTCCAGAACATCCTGATCGATGCCTGTGTGTTGGACTCAGACTCAGGTCTCCTTCAACAGGTATATTTTTTAATGACTTTGTTAGGCTGGTGAAAAACAGGAATTAAACTTTGTGTATTGGATGGCATGCACAAATGAGTGTGGTGTTGTTTGTTTTCAGGCTTGTGACATAACCGGAGGATTGTACCTGAAGGTACCACAGAAAGTTGCTTTGGCTCAGTATCTCATGGTGAGAGTGCTGCTCAGTTTCACACCACAGAGAATATGTTGCATCCTTTTCCAACGTAACGGTTTTGTCTTGTGTTTTCTGACCAGTGGGTGTTTCTGCCAGACGTGGAGCAGCGCTCACAGCTGGTTCTGCCTCCGCCGGCACACGTCGACTACAGAGCTGCTTGTTTCTGCCATCGAAACCTCATCGAAATTGGCTATGTGTGCTCAGTTTGTCTGTCAAGTGAGTACAATTCGCAAATGAAAATAACACCTCATAACAATCATCATAACAATCCTCAGGTTTCACAAAGCAGGTTTAAAAAACTGAGACTGAAACTAAAGTTTTCAGTTTCAAAGCAGCAGGTCAGAGATGGTTTACCCAAGCTAATTAAATGGACAAACTTATGTGAAAATCAAACACTTAAATTTACCATAGCAACCAGGGGAGAAATGTTGTACTTTACCATGCAAGAGTAGCAATAGAGATGCATGAAAATGAATAGCAAACAAAAAAAATTATTTGTATTTGTTTGTGTCTGTCTATTGCAGCCACACCTTTTGAAACAGAAGATTTTTTTTTTTAACAATTATTTCATGAGAATATTTGAGATTGTATAAACATTTAAGTGTGTCAGAAAATATTTTTCCATCACTTAAAACATTTGATCTGGAATTAATCCGATTCAAATCTGTCTTAATTTTAACTGGCGATTTAAATGTGAGAGCTGCACTGTGGTGTGTTGCTGGGATTGAGTCTTGTTTCAGATTGAGGGGCCATTTGAATGTTATCTTTGAGCATGTTTGACTTTTCTTTACACCTGAGAAAAACTGTTCAGGGTGTACAAATATTAGGTTCAAAGAAGCCATGACTGCACTCGGACCTGCACAATGTCCAGCAATAGGTTTGAGCACTGACGATGGCAGCTGAGTACAAGTGACACCAGTTTCTTTGTTTTGAAACCGACCCCACCTTAGGGGTTACAAACTTAGTAAATGTTTTGGGAAACTGGCCGTAGAAATATAAGTTGCTTTTTTTTGTGGTGACATTTCCTCTCTTCTTTCCTCTCAAGTATTCTGCAACTTCAGCCCCATTTGTACAACATGCGAGTGAGTTCTTTTTCTAATATTTTGCTTTGAAGCAATAAATGATTCATCATATTTACATTTTTTTTTTTTGTCTAAATCTTTTTCTAGGACTGCCTTTAAAATCCAGCTTCCAAAGATGGTCAAGCCCAAAAAGAAAAAGCTCAAACAACCTGCATGATTTTTTTACACCTTGTACTGGCTTTACTTGTCTTTCGTAGTATAAATATTAAACTAAATACTTTTGTGGGACCGAATGTGACATGAACACAATAAATGAAAGTGTCTTTATCTGAACAATGCTCTCAAAATGAGGAGCAGTATTTCTTTTTGTGTTTAACTGGTTTTGCTGAGTAGTTTGATCAATAACAATATTTGCAAACTTGTGGTCTAAACAAGATATTTTGTCCTATTGATTTGGTGTAGAGATCATTCATTGCTTTTAAAATGTTCTTTGTGAAATTTTATACAATAAAAACATGTTTTTCACACAGTATAGAGCTGTGAACATATCTTTTTAACCCTTTATCAAAGAAAAGGGATAGTATACTAAATGCAGTACCTGTACCGCTATCAAAGTAAAGGCTTAAGTCAACCATAAAGGAAAAATTGAAATCAATGAAAACATGTATTCTCTCACATATATTACCAGATTGAATCCAGTTGTCAACAGAAGTAAGTTTATCATTTAAGTCCACATTCACAGCTTTTATTGTGCATTTCTCCCCGCAAATCAAAGGAAGGTACCTTAGCAACTTTCGAAATTGTTTGAATATTGTTCTCAAACTAAAATGACCACATAATGCATTTACTGAATGACACATGCCAGCAGCAGTACATATACTGGAAGTGTACATAAAATCAGTAAAGAGCAGTGTACGTATCAGTTTGTTCAGTTGTCATTGAGTAAACTCAGAAACTGATGTTGCCTCAAGCTTTATTTCTACACTCTTAAGGCCAACCTGCTCTCAGAGAAAATATCGCATTCATTGTCATTTATACAAAGTCACCACTCAGGAGAAAAAAAGGAAAACAAAAGGCTCCAAAATTTAAGCTGCACAATGTGATGATGATTACCGCTGGACTGGAACAATGTTGCATCTAGAAAAGAAGAAAAACAACCACACAATTAGCTCGCAAGATCATCTCGAGGTATGTGATGGAAAGTTCATTTTACAATTTGAATAAAACATGAAATGTGTGATTGATGTTAGTATTTTCCTCATGACTGATCTGGCTTGTTATATCTTTGAGAGATAAACAAATTTAGCTCCTTGTTAATGTAAGTTATGATACTAATTCATACACCATTATACAATTCATACAGTATTCATACAGTATTATTCATGTACTCACCCAAGCAGACCTCTGCCTGACCATTTCTGTGGAGTCAGACTCATTTGGGCTTTTTCACCCTCCCGGACGACAACGACACGTAATGGTTTCTGTTGAACAGAGAGACACGATGGTTTAGTCAGTCTACGTGGCGATGACAGAAACCTGTCAGATTTCACTGATGTATTGGTGGAATTGAATAGTTCTAGTGCCTTGACAGACTGCTGTGAATTATATCTCACCCCTTCACTGTGTTGAACCACAGAGGCAATATTCTGCAGGTTCTGAAAGTTCTTTGTATTCACGGAACCAAATTCAATGACTTGATCACCAACTCTGAGCCCCTTAGAAAGAAACAGTGTCAGCAATCATCAGCAATTGCTGAGCTTTATGCTTCTAAACCGCCTCCTAAATCCAATCACTCACAGCTCTGCATGCAGGTGAGTTTTCTGTCACAGCATCCACCCGTGCAAAGGGAGGGGGGAGGTTGACCTCCTGCTCCATTGCTTCCTCCTGAGCTCCGGCTTCATCCAGTTGTCTTTTGGCTTTGTCTCGAGCATGCAGTTTGTGTAGGGCTTCTTCAATCTCAGCCATGATGGCCTTGTGGTCATTTTGCAAACCTGACAGACGAGAAGGGAGAGTTACCTATTAAACAACTGGGTAACTAATATAAGAATACCATATGGTTGATACAGAGCTAAAATAAGTGTTTTGTTTGAAGGATTAAAGGAGTAGCGACTGCATGTAAAGATTTCTCTCTGCATGTATGTATTGAAAACAGAGTGGATTTGTTTACAATCATAAACAGATGCAATTTTACACTGAGACACAACAAAAAACGAGAATAACATCTGCTTGGACTGCCACTCACTGCATTGTTGGGAATATAAAAGAGTTACATGCATGCACTGGTGGAAGTTATATGGTTAGCGCTTCTTATATGATTTATTGTCAAAATGTGCTTTCAACGCAGATCTTTCTGCAGGTAAAATTAATCGAATGGTTGTTACTTACAATGCATGCGAAAAGTAACAAAAGCTGTGATTACATTTAGGAAGTCGTATAAGTACTTTTACTGCATTCTTTCACAGTACTTTCACTCGTAATTGAGTACAATTTAAGCAATGTAGTAGTTAGACTTCAGATCAACTTTGTTTCCTGCACCCTCCTGTAGATGGATGCCTGATAATAATGAATAAAATGTGCTATTATATACAGTTATCGAACAGCACCATGATGCAAGAATTACCCTCCAAGATTAATAAAGTATTTCTATTTTAATCTTTGCTCCGATATCTTACATGAAATGTTGTGTCTGGCTGTCCTGATCTGGTACAAATTTAAATCTGCTCTGGGGAAACCCTCAGCGTCAACCAGGGGACCCTCAACCCCGACACCTTGCTGTAAACAACAACAGAAAATGAGTTTCAGCTCACATTTACATCATGATCGTTTTCTGTAAATGCTTGTTAATCCCGCAGGCTAACTTACGTCCTCTAACACGTCATAATACGCCTTTATCTGCTCTTCAATCTCATCTTTCTTCTTGATGAGGTTTTTCACTTCATCCGTCGTCATCTCGGTGTTTCCAGAAGAGTTTTCCGCTGTCGTCTTCATGGCTGCTGTCTGCAGCTAAAACAGACTCACTTCCGGTTTCACTCTTCTTCTCCTCAGTGCACAGCAGCTGGGCTCTTTACTGCCCCACGTGGACACAGGAGACATTACAAGTTAATTATCTGAACCGTAAAATCGATCTTGTTTAGAGAAAGGTAATAACATCATATATTGTTCAGTGGGGATCCTCAGCTAACAAAAGCATTATAAGTCCTGATTTAAAAGAAGTGAGTCTGTCAAAAGTCCTCTGGTGTTCCGGAAGTTTGTTTCACAGGTGAGGAGCGTATGAACTGAAAGCTGCTTCAGCTTGTTTCTCAGGGGTCTGGATGTTTCATATTTTACTCGTAAATCCGAGATGCATTTAGGCCCGAGACCATTCAAAGTTTGTAATCAAAAAGTAAGATTTCGAAGACGGTCCTTTGGCGCACAAGCAGCCAGTACAGAGATTGAAGCGCAGGTATAATGTGCTCCATCCATTTTGTCTTGGTGAAGAGTGAATAAACTGCAGCTGTCTAACACTTTTTTTTTTTACTGAGAGCTGTAAACACACCTTTACAAAAATCTAGCCTGCTTGTTGATCAAATATACCTAAATTCTTGCAATAATTTTGTCATTTTTGTTTGTTATATTCATTTAAAACTTTCTGAATTCAATATCATTATATACATTTTGTAATTTTCATACTGGGTTCCACATCAATAATTGATTGTTTTTTTTTTATGGAACATACACTTGTGTTCTTGAAGTGGTTTATTTTTTGTAGTCATCTGACATGCCAAAGATAGTGGTGTATTATGTATTCGCAGAAAAATATTCCCTATCCTGTTCTTGTTTCTCAGTAGCTAAATATGCTTACTTGTGGCCAAGAGGTTAATTCAATAATTCAACTGTAAGTATTAATTATTCATGACAGGGACTAGATCATATTCTACATATATTCATGTAACTCAATTTCCAATTTGCATATTTAAGAACATTTGTAACATAACCCTCAAAATTTAACCACATGTTCACAAAAAAATATCCATGGTAAAAAAAAAAAAAAAATTCATCACACATTTCTATTTAACATTCATTAGGCACTTTACAATCAAATGATGAAGTTCATCCACAAATAATTCCAAACCTTGTGGACAAAATAGTTATACCCTCCCATTTCTCAGTGGACTATGGAACGAGAATCTCAAACTTTGTTTTGTTATTTATAATTTCTTCTTGATGTGTGTCTGTCTATCATCGGCTTTAATGCAGCCATTTTGACCAAACCTTCCATATAAGAGACCATTTGATTTCATGTAACTGCCCAGTAAAATAAAGATAAGGAAAAATAACTTCTCAAAGCACACCAAACAAAACAAAAACTGACAAAAGCCAACTTTAATATATTATTGGATACACTCATTGATTACATAATAACCTTTGATTTTCTTCACAAAGCTCTCAACAATTGTAAACAGTGTGCAGCTTCTCCTGCACACTAACAGATGGGAAATGTGTTACACATGTTTTTTGCTGCAGACTCTGGAGCTATCTTTACACCTTTTAAAATAAAAACGTTTTACATAAACACTAGCACTGGTTTGCAGCGGCTGACAACTTTTGTCCTGCAGAACATTTTAAAAAGTCACAGGTCATTACTGAAAGGCACAGTGGTACACACTATTAGAATAAAATGTGTGGTATAAGCACCGTGGAAATTGTCGGCATTAACCATAAGTGCTATGTACCCCGAGTGTTTCCTTCTGCTCACATCTGCTAATATAAAGTGGGAAGTTCTGTTTAATGGCCTTCTTCCTCATACAGAATAGTAATAGTAATAAGTGCAAATTACTCTGAGCTGAATCAGTGAACAACTTCACGCGTTCTCTGATACCAGGTTTTATTATCTTGAGGAAAGGTTCCTTCATCTTCAACTGGCTCATAAATCCTCTTCATGCTTGTGCAAATGTGGCATTGGAAAATATATATTTTTCTTTCTGTAGCCTACATTACAAAAATTAGTGCCGATGATTAAAAAAGTCAAGTACTGGATGAGGGGTTTCTGTGAATATTCAACAGTCTGAATCTGTTGATCCTTCATGTAGAGCATTAAGTACAATCACCGACTGCTCTTCATCATTCTCTCGTGGCGATTCGTCCTGGGAGGAAGATGAAGTGCTCTGTGAGATGGCAGCTTGTGTGGCTATTTCCTTCTGTAAGTGAACAAACTGAGCTCCTGTGTCATCCAGCTTTGCAGTTACAGCTTGGATCCACTGTTGTAGCTGCACACCGAGAGCATTCACGCCCTGGTCCAGCTTCTCCTGCCGGTCCGTCAGCTCTTCCAGCAGCTGCTTCGCCTCACTAGCGACCTGCTGCCTACGATTCAACGCAGAAGGAGCCCGCTGACCCAGCATGTAGCCCTCAAACTCTTCAGCACTGAGGTTGAGCTTCGGTCCATCCAGCTTTTCAATGAACGCCACCGCACAAGACTAAATCAGAAGACGAAAGCAGAGGTGCTGGTCAATCACAACAACTGAGTGACTGCATGCCTTCCTGCAATGTCAGTGAGGGACGAGTGGCCTTAAAACGAACTCACCAGATTTGTGAAATAGTATCCGCTCTCTCCTGCCATGAGGCTGTGTGGGAGGCCAAAACGGATCACGTACTGCATGTTGGAGTGCAGGCGGGGCGGATTTGCCTTCAGCACTACATAAACAAGACATGATAAAAAGTCGTCGGCATTTGCGGGCTCATTATTCGAGATGGAGAGCGCTTCAAAGACTTGCTGACTGCACTTGGAAACACACGCAAGCTTGTCCTGAGGTGCTCTTTTGGCATCCATTTCAATGATAGCTGAAAATAAAAAGGAAAGACAGAATACAGACTTGGATATACAGAATGTGTAAAATGCAACTGAACTTCATCCATTTAAAATTTACAACAGGTGCATGAGTAAAAAAATGTCACGCCATGAGGAGATTTAAAATTACCTGTAATAGCAGGGAGGAAAGGATCGCCTGAGACCGGAGTGGTTGTGTCGAGAAAAGGCACACTGAGCATCTGAGGAGTGACCCAGTTTAGGGAACTGCAAAGCAAAAGGTATCAGAAACACACACACACACAAAACATTAATGGTTTTTATCATGAGAGACTGTGTTCCCTCTGCACTCATCCAGATCTCTAGATTGTATTAAATATGTTATGATGGCTCTTTGTCATGTACAAACACAATTTTGACAACCTTGTAGTTGAAAGGGTCTTGACCTCATGAAGGAAGGTGGCCAAAGTACACACATTTTTCACTGGGTGAAAACTATACATGTCTTTGTGAAAAAAAAAAAAATGCATCAGGAATAAGAAGTAACTCAATTTGTTCACTTGTATAAAAGTAAATAAACAAAACTGATACTCAACTTTGTTCAGAGAATAAAATGCAGCTTTTATAAAGTTGTATCCAAGACTGAAAATGTTTGTACTTCATTACTTCTCAGCTCTGGTGACCTGCGAGTACAAAAGTTACCGTATCCTCCGTTGAAGAGCAAGATCCTTCTGCTCATCATCACAACTGTCATGGCAAAAAACCCACTTGTGTAACCTCGTCATTACCAACTTCTCCACGTGCTCCATAATGTGAGTGACCTGGGCCTCAGGGAAACCTGAAGAAGAAAACAAAAAATGACAGAACTCAGAAGTCGTATTCATGTTTTCAAAATCTGAAACTCCAATTTGCGTTACTCAAAATGATTTGTACTTACTAATAAAATATTCAGCAAAAGACTGGTAGAAATCCTGCACGAGGTCCGACTGCTTCTGTACCGGCAGGTCCTGTCAAGATGATGTGGATCTACGATTAGCAAAGCTTTGACGCATCTGAAGTTATGGGAGGGGGGACGTTAGACTTCCAGCCAGATACTAACATGGTAAGCTTCCATCGTGTTGAGAAAAGCTGTACAACGGGACTGCAAGCGCTGGGAAGGAGAACTCCGTAGTATCTTCAGGAAACCGGTGAAGTCCCCGGGCTCAAGGCTCTGGAAGGCTTTTAACATCTTTTTCTGGCTTTCTGAAGTCTCTGAACACACAAATAGAGCAGGTTAATAGTTGAACACAGAATTACTACATATAATAATTCAGTCAAATGCTGGCTCACCGACTACATGTTTGAAATACCGATGGTGATAAATTCATTGCCATTTTCATTCCCTGACAACTGGACTTTGCATTGTAAACCGTAAGCAGTTAAAAAAATATATATATATATTTTTACAATGAGGAAACCAACTAATAAATAAGAAATTATTCACTGAATGAAAACAATTTGACGTGATGCTTT
>OMNM01000004.1:46071-74650 GCA_900302745.1 Parablennius parvicornis
TATAATTTGTTGGACTGAAGCTTCATTTGAGAACTTTTTGATTCTTCAAGCAGCCCATGTCCAAACTAATCATACTACAGCAGACACAGAGAGAGCAGACGGTTGTGGCAAAGCTGAAAACTAAACATAATAAAGAACATGAAGCTTACTAAACAACCTTGAGGTTTTGGAGGCGAGGAGGTCCCCCAGAAGAGTCTCCTCATGGTGTTAATGCGACGGCCCTTCTCAATGTTTTTCTTCTCCTCAAATTTGGAAAATGTTGGGGGGGTCCCATCATTGCTTGGTCTACAAAGAAGGACATGGTTACAGAAAGAAGAAACAGTTGTAACAAACATCTTGGACAATAGAGCCCAGCCCTTTTGTGGATACAGATGATTAAAACCCCTTTATCTTGTCATGTAACCCCATACAGACCCCTCCCTTTTGAGATAGAGCCTCTGTGCGGGGCCGCACTATCAGTTCCCAGACCCACTGCTCGACATAAAAGATTGTTCTTTATGACACCGGTTACCTCCATTGTTGAATGAACTGCAAAAGCCTTAATGATAGAATTACTTGATGGAATAGTGGCACTTTTACACCCCACTGTGCAAAAAAAAAAAAAAAAAAAGCTTTAAACAGTATCATATTGTCAATTCAGGTTACCTTGCATCTTGTCTCGGGGCTTCAGCTGTGCGTGCCCTCTCTCTCCAGCACTTGGAGCAGAAGCCTTGCCACACAGGGTTTCCGTAATACCCACAGGCATTCTTGCAAAGCAGCTCCTCCTGAGAAACCCGAATACTTCTTTGCTTGTTGGCCCACATGATGCAGCTGTCACATATAATCACCTTACTGAAACACAATAATAATGACAGCCCTGTGAAAATCAGATTCATAAGATCAGTGCTCCCAATAACCTAATAAAGCAAATCTGGACACATGACTTCAAGCATATGTTTTTGTCAATATCTGTAAATCATTGAGCTATAAAGAGACATTGTTACAAAACAACAAAATATGAACAAATTTGTGAAATTAAGCAGTTAAGGCAAAAATATAACCTTTTTCAGCTTAATGCATTAAGGCAACAACCTTCCCTTTCTGTATCTCTTATCTGAAAGTGGATTAAGTTATTTTAAATAAATAATTTAGGAATACTATACTGTCATTTTGTTTTTGTTTTTTACAAAAAGGGGGACATTTTGAAGTTTTCACACACATATTGACCACCAGGAACAAATTTTTTTTTTACATTTTTAAGACCGTTATAAACACAATTGTCCCTGAAAGCCTGAAGATGAATCATAGGGCAGTTTGCAGATAAAACCACTGTTCCTTTCAGATTTATAGAGATTACAAAGAGATGGATTATCACAAAGAAAACAATGATAGTTATTTAGATTACAATAACTAAAGAACGGTCAAAGCCCTTTCTGCCATGATACATTTTGTCTAACCTTTATATTCACAATCACAAGTTCCTTATCCAAGACAACTCTGCTCCATGTCCTGCACTCCAGGATACAGACTAACAACAGCCTCTTTGTTGTGCAAGTTATTTTTCCCTGAAGAAATGTGACGAGCTACTTCTCTATGTGCTTTCAAATCACATTCTCTCTCTCTTTTTG
Source organism: Parablennius parvicornis (assembly GCA_900302745.1). Lineage (NCBI taxonomy): Eukaryota > Metazoa > Chordata > Actinopteri > Blenniiformes > Blenniidae > Parablennius > Parablennius parvicornis. The sequence continues at coordinate 47,679 of OMNM01000004.1, forward strand.
AACTTCCCCATAGCTTCTAGAATAGCATGTGGACAAATTATCCAAATATACTGATCTATCTAATAACATCCTCGGATTGGCCGGCTGTAGTACAGTGAGAAAACAGATCTTCCATTTTATTTACACATTTTTAAGAATCATATACTGTCAAATGACATGCCCTAAGTTATACTGAGCCGAGGGATTCAAATGAGAGTAAAATCAAACAAAGTATATTGTTCATAGAGTTTTTTTCCCCCTCAGGCATCATGGAATACAACAGTGACTGGCATAGATCAACAGATTATTATGATCATAATTCCTCCAGTTTAGGTTTATGTTGTAATGTACACCATGTCACCAGATACATTTAGAATAATTTTAGCGAACAAGAGTAAAGGTTTCACAGTAGCTGTTAGGGTGTCGATTTGTTGGTTCATTAAGGAGCAAAAACTATTTTAATTGGAGTTAAATCTGAAGTGTTAGCTAACACCCTGAAAGCCTGATCGACTGACGAGTCAGCTGACTGGACTGACCAGGGCTAATGCTAATGCTAAGGAACGTTTAGCGTGAAGCCAGTCATTTTTAGAGGAATGTGTGTGTGTCGTCTTACCTCAGTAAAGTTGTTCTACTCCCTGAAAAGTCACTTGAAACATAACCGGGATTAATTGTTTTATTACGGAGAAACTTTGTTTCTCTTTTCTCTTCCCGGGGGTGTTCTATAAATCTTCAACTCTTTACCATCTCTACAACGACAAGCGCAGATTAACAGACACTCAGCGACAGAAGAGTCGAATAAATACACGAAAACACTCGTTAAAATAGATACAATTAGCCGTTGACATTACAGAGAAGTGGCCACTGAAAAACCAGTGTAACCGGAAAAATCCTCGGACACAAACACGTTGCAATGTATTCAAAATCAGATTAGATTTCACTATCCGGTCCAAACTTCAAAGTTAAACTTAGACAAAAGACAAAACTTACATATTTGGTTTTATAGCAAACAAATCATAAAACAAATGATGAATTACCCTAAAAGCATAGTAAAACATGTAATCATTTTAATCGCCTAAATTCATGGAACAATGAAATTTGACCCATCTGAATATTTACTTGTAACCGGAAATACTCATATTCTTTATTTTAAACTTGACTATTTTGGAGAGTGACGGACTATTTCGATTAATGAATAACATGTCTAGTTTTCTTTTTTATTAAATTTGGGGGATAATTTACAGAATGTTAAAGGAGTCACGTCATCACATTAACGATTTAATTACATTTATTTACTGTTGCGGTGTGTTTGGGTTGAATGACTTAAATTCACTGCAACAAAACATATGACTGGAACTCAAGGTGTATCTAATAATTCATTTGAATTCAATTTCATATATTCGTCATATTTAAATTTTCGTCTTTAATCCAGCACCTCGTATCAACGTTAACGTGCCGATTACATTATTATACCTGTAACTTATTTCTACAGGGACAACAGTGAATAATAATGCTTCCCGGTATTTTCTGCCTGGTTGATGCTTAATTTAACCTCAAAATAGACTCAAGTTGGATTTATTTGGAAAAGGTTGAACTGGACTTCCGCTCGTTTGCGGTAACTTGGCAACGACATGTTCCGCAGTAAACTAAAATAAGTGGATGCTTGTTTTACACTACTTAAGACTTGATCGTTGATTTCCAAACTTAATATGTAGAAGAAAATCGCAGTATTGAATAGTGGATTGCAGTCTTTTTTATTTGAAGCTATTTTAAAGTGTGAACATTAGCGTTACGATATGTCAGATGATGTTTCATCAACAAACTCTGGAGCTGAGACTCAGTCGGATATCGAGCCTGCAGGTCTGGATGAGAAGAAACAGATACAAAACTGTTCTGGAGCCCAATCCAGCAAGGAGGACACAAGTCCTGATACACCACAGATGTCTGGGAAGTCTCAAGTCTACAATGCAACGGCAGAAAGTCTTTTCTCAAACAAGAAGCGTCATACGAAACCACATGTACTGGTAAATATGGCCCCTGTTTAAAACTTTTTTCAAATGTATTTAAAATGTCTCTTGATTATACAAAGACTTTGCACATCCTATTTCTAGATTTGTGTTTTTTAAATGTGTGTTGTTCAAGACACAGAGAAGTTCAGTCATGACAAAACGACAAATGTGTTCTTCATGCAGACTCTAGAGAGGGTCTATGGGATGAATCCTCTTCTTCCAGTCGTCACTCTGCAAGACCACGATCAGCTGGTGATCCTCTACGCTGGATCTAATGTTGGGGTCATATACAATGAGACTTTGAACTCTCAGCATTTACTTCAGGTAACAACCAGTGCTGAAACATTTCACCGTGCTACAGATTTTAAGTCAGTACTGTATCAATCTACTATAATCTACTGCACATACATACAGAAGAGGCTCAAAGTCTGAAAACACATAAAAAAAAACTACTGTACATCCACATAATAATCAGCAAACGCTGTGTTTTGAAATTGCTGATAGTATTACTTTAAGAAAGCAAATTTTATTGTTTTGGCAACAAATTAGGTTTATTTCTATAGTGAAGAATTTGAAAGTAGAAAAAAGTTGAATTACAACATTTCTGCAGGAGAAGAAAGAAACCTGGTAGGTTAATACAAGTGCTTTCTGCTCACCACAGCAAGTCATTAAAATAGATCTTAATTTATCCAGGAACAATACACAACCCTCAAAGGCAATGGTTATATGAAATCTGTGGACTGGTATGATGCAAATTCAGCAAGATAATTTTACAGTTTTGACAAAAATGGTGTGAGCTGGGCTAAATGCAGCGTAATTCATCTGAGACAAATGTTATGGTATTTAGTTTTTCTTCTTGACAATCTCATCAATGGTGAAGATCTTCTCTGAGGTCAGGTCACAGCTATAACCCTCCACATCCTGGATTTGGTTCCTTTCTATGATAAAAACTCAGCTGACTGCCAAAGAGGAAATAGCTTTCACTGTATTTCAGAAAAATAATAAAAAAGCAGAAGTAGCCTCTCTTTCAAAATGTCATTTTATGAGTTTGTTTTTCCTCTCTTCTTTATTATTTCCAAACACCAAATTGACTAAAGATAGGATACAAGCATCCAGCCAGGAAAAGTTGAGGCTAACTCGACGAGGTCTGAGATGACAAGAAGAGTTTAAAAAACAATTTTATATATTTCTTCCAAACAGTGTTTTTAAACAATGTTAAGCATATCAAATAAAATCTTTCACTGTGTATGATAAAACAATCCAAGTCACTGACAAATTCCTCCAAAAGCATTTTTTTTTACTGTCCTGCATTTTTTAATGCACTGCTAGATGCCTTCTCCTGCTGCACAAAAATCTACCAATGGGTATCACTAAAGTCACCTTTGAACCTTTGAACATATATACCACCAATAGAGGAATGTATTTAAATAGGCTATTAAAAAAAATACAAAACTGTACTCACCTCTAACGTAGTGCTGGAAATATGAGTTCAAGTGAGGGTGTTGGTTAGTTGGGCATTGGTCCAAAAATATCGTCCACTGTGGCCTCTAAGAATGTACAATGTTCAAAGTTAACTATGGCTTCCCAGCACAAATTCACTCAGCCAGCCTTTATTACAACTGTGCAGACTTTCACAGTCTTATTGACAGCAGCTTAGTGCGGACGATTCAATCCAAGCTGCATCTTCCGTTTCGCAGGCTCAAAAGTTCTTTATGTAGGTCGATAATGAGATAACACCTCAAAGCTTTGTCGACCAAAGTAGACTAAGGAGAGTTGACCATCATGGAGTTTCCTCCACTGTCACATTAATTCACTTAACGGCTGAGAGATCCAAGCATGCCTAACATCATGCTGCGATAATGCAGTTTTACAAACAATCCTGGAGAAATGAAGCAGCATAACTTTGATGAGACATCTAAAAGATTGAAATTTATATCCAACTTGAAAGGGTTTTATCATCTGTATTGAAATGAAAAACAACATTAAATCAGAAGCGAACATAAAATACAAGGATCTTGATTTATAATCTGAAACTTTAATACTCACCTATATACCCTACTAGGTGTGCAAGTTACATATTTGATTGTAAATATCCCTCCACATTTACCTGTTAACGTGTTCAGGGTCACTCCCAACCCATCTCATGCATGTGTGTGACTGAAGACCGACGCTGGATTGCAACAGCGGACCGAGGGTCAGAAAGTATGGTGATGATATGGGACTCTTACTCAGGGTAAATATTTTTATGCACATTAAGACGTTTGAACATGTTGATCATTGCTCTGGGTGGTAACCGTGTGTGTGACAACTGCTGCAGTATTCCTGTGAACACATTATTTGATTGCCATGCTGATGGAGGTGTCATTGCAATGGATTTTTCAAAAGACACAAAGCATCTGGCCACCCTTGGAGCTGAACAAGTTCAAGTGAGTATGAGAACAAGGCCAAATCCATTTTAACAGTGTAATGTATGAAATAAGTAACTTTTTCAGCATTATACAACATCAGCTATTTCGACTGAAGACTATTTGTTTAAAAATTTCAACAAGTCAGCTCACACATCACTTTTTATTTTTTAGAAAGCTCATTCATCTTTGTTTGAAATCAACAAGCACATTTGTAGAATTTTGTGGAATTTAATTTTTTTTTTTTTTTTAAATTCAAATTTTGATATCTCTCATATTTTTAAATTATGTTTTGTGAACAGACCACTGTCCAGAGAGCCACTCACAAGGTCCCTGATGGCTCCAAGGTGGCCCCTGAGTTTAATAATTAGTTTGCCCGTTTTCACTGTCAAGTAAATATCCTTCTCAAGCATCTTTCTTTCGATTCACTATGTTACAATTTGTTCAGTGTGTGTGCATTTGGGACTGGACCAATGAAAACCAAAGTCCTTTGTGGGTTACTGAAGTTAGTCCTACATATGGATTTCATGTAAGTAAAAATTGTATATAAACTTAGTGAACAATTCATTCATGATATTAGATTTTCACATTTTGACCTTTTTTCAGAATTGCATCATTTTTAATCCAAAAGATAGCACCCAGGTGCTCAGCAGAAGTACAAGTCATGTGATGTTTTACAACACGGTAAACCCACATGCTTCTCTTTCTGAATGATATATCACAGGTGTTGTGCATTTGTGGATGCATGAATAGAATGATCTTTTTTCAGGCCAGTGGAAATCTCCAATGCTTCTCAATGGACATCAAGAAGGTGAAGACAATCATAACTGTTTTGTTTTACTGGTCTTTTTTATCAGTCTTTCCATGATACATGTTCATTGGAAAAAAAATTAAAGGGTGAACTTGGAGTTCTTTGGCATTATAGAAAATATTCCTATATTATAATTTTATTTATTTATTTCATAGAACAGACTCTGATGTTACACCACTTTTTGGTGTCACTTCATGAAGAAGGTATTGGAATACGTATTCAGCATTGTTTGATCGGTTTCCTTTTGCAGCATACTAAGTCACGCAGTAAAAAAAAGGATTCTACTAAGAATTCTCAGCTCTCTGAAACTGTGAACTTGGCTGATGTGGCTCTCAGTCGCTCAGTGTTTCACTGGAGAGAGCCTCAGATCCTGGCAGCCAGTGGAAGCAACCTTATGGTGTGCGATGTGAAGGAAGACCTGTTTGAAAATCAGTGTATCCTCAGTGATAGCGTTATGATGATCCCGATCCAGGAAACACTGATAACAGTTCTTGCCATAACTGACAGGTAACTAAGACCTTCAGTATTTATTTATATTGCCTTTTGTTAGATACGTTCATTCATCTTTCATTCATCATTTCATGATCGTTCATTCATCTCCCGCAGGCCTTTTTATGGAAGCTACATCGTGACTGGTGATCCTCAAGGCCACATCCATTTTTATGATGAGAGGTTCCACCATCTCACTATGTACAGTGAATTGAAACTGGATGCCATAGTTTCTATTTCATTTTCAAATGAGTGTACAGAGGGGCATCTGGATGACAGCACTCTGGAAGCCACACCAGTACTTTCAAGGTATTGAGGGGAATTATAATTACAATCTCTGGTGAAAAAAACAAAAAAAATTGAAATGCATCATTTCAGCCAAACTTACAAGTCTTTCTATTTCATCAGAAACTTATTAGTTTCAACAGTAAGTTCTACCGTCATGTATGTGGAGACACAATGCAGCAGACCCCGCGTCCTGCTGCAAGAGGATTATGATCCTATTCACACAGTGGCATGCCACCCTAACGAGCCAGTTCTGGCCATTGGTAATCAAAGGGGCATCCTGAAAGTGTGGGACTACAACAAGAAAGTCAGAATTGGCCGCAAGGTTTTCGAGACAGAGAAGCAGATACAGTGTGTCACGTTTGACCCTAAAGGTGAGAGAGTGTATTTCAGTATCTTAAATTGATGAAAGCTGTTTAAACTGTTTCCCAACCGAAGGAGGATCTTTTTGTACTGATGACCTCCCAACCTCCCAGCAGGAATATACCTGGCAGTTGGTTTTGGTAGTGGAGCTGTTCACATACTGAATTCCAAGACCTTACACTGTGATCCAGAAGAATGCTTTCATTACACTAAAGAGTGCATCCATCTCATCACTTTCTCCTCAGACTCAAAGTATCTCGCCACGGCAGTAAGCAAGTCTTTGTGATATTTAGTACAGGTAGTATTTAATATTACTAAAATAGAGTTTGTGATACAGTGTTCATACCCAGTCACTGCAGGGACTTTGCTTCTGTGTGCAAATGTGTACATATTAAAAATTTTGATAACTTTGACTGAGACATATTTCTTTTATTTCCTTGTTCACTGTTAGGACACTGGAGGAGCAGTGACAGTGTTCTTTTGGAAGGTGAATGGAAGCTCTTTGCCCTATTGGACATATCTGGGAAGGTACCGATCACATTACAAGCCTATCAAAGACCTCCTTTTCGGCGTTCATCTGGATAGCACCCAACCCAGACTACTCTCTCTGGGCATGGACCGTCGTCTGGTTAGATGAAATTCACAACTATTGCTCAGATTGGTGGTTTTGCAATACTTTTTTCCACAGTCAACACATGGTCAGTGCTCACATTTCTCTGTGCCTGTGCGTAATGATAGGTGGAGTATGACCTTGAACACAGTGATGTGAACCAGCTTCTTATCTTAAGCTCGGAGCGCATTGAGCAAAGTGCCGTGCCAATGTGTATGACGTGGTACCCTCCTCTCACAACAGAGCAGTTTCTTCTCACAGCTTCAAACCAGTACAAGATGAAGCTTTACAACAGCACAACAAAGATGTGCAGGTCTGTAAAATAGTGTAACCAGTTCATGTTTGGTCTCACTGCAAATTACTGAAAAATACAATGACTTTTATGTATTTACTGTTCTATATATAACAGAAAGACTCTCCTTGGCCCAACATATGGCTCTCCCATTAAGCAAATAGTTGTGCTTCCAAAGTCTAAAGAGCTGGAAACAAGTCCATATTGCCTGGCATTCATCACAGAAGACAAGGTCAGTGCTGACCCTTGTGTGCAGTGTAATTTACAATTTTCTTGTGAGATTTACGATAGAAAAGCATGTGTATTTTATTTGCACATCATTATTTTTCATTAGTCTTTGCATTTCCCATTACATCCAATACACATGCATACTTATAAATATTTGTGTCTTATACCAGTCAAATCACAGTTGTCACATTACTGTGATGAAATTAAATTTGACATGCAGTGAGGTTTCACAATATTCAGTTTACTATGGTAGTATATATTTATTTTTATCTTGTAGGTGGGCCTCCAGATGTTGCCTCTGGATGGAAATCCCTACAGGTCCAATGCCTTGGTTTGCCATCCTACTGGGGTGTCTGCTTTTGCCTGTTCTCCAGACAGACGACTTATTTTCACCGTAGGAAGATGTGACTGTATGGTCCTCTCATGGGAAATAAATCTCAAGTAAGGTTTAACTGTATGAAAGAGTGAACCAATTTAAAGACACAAGGATTGTAACTATTTGTGCCTGAAAATGTTATTCTCTCGTGTTTTCATTAACAGTGTGTTGGAAGCGGGAGCTAATCTGGGTGGAAAGGACATGGAACCTTTTTATGCTCTCTTAGAGGGAGGAAGAAATGGCAAATTCTACCAGGTGAGCTAAATGTTGGTACCCTCAACTGGAGAGTCTTGAGTTGACCCTGTCAAAGGTTTCAAGGCAGCTGTTGGGGTGTAAAGAGGGAACTGAGCTATAAACCAAAGCTCTCTGTTTACCAGTCGCTCTACATCCCCATCCTCATCATGAATTAAGATTTGTGACCCACAGGCTGAGTTTGTGAATACAAGGGACTGAAATGTGTTTTCTTCACTAGAGTAGTGGTAGCATCACTCTTTGCCATTGTGACACTGTGGAGTTTATAACACTGGTTTAGTCTGAGGGTGGCTCGGGCCCTTAGAAGAGCTAAATGGATTTATGGATGGATGGATGGATGGGTGGATGGATGAATGAATGGATGGATGGGTGGGTGGATGGATGGATGGATGGGTGGATGGATGGACGGACTTTGTTGTTCTGTCTCCACTCCTAATCAGTTTCATCAGTTTTTTTTTTCATTAATCTTTTAATCTCCACATAATCATTATTTTCATTTTTGTTGTCACCAGGAGATGGAGGATTATTTTTACTTTTGTCAAATCCGTCATCAAGGTATTGACTTTATGGAAACCCGTCAAGTGTCGACCAAAATTCCCTTGTCAGAGGTTCCTGCTCTAATGAGAGCTTCGGCTTATTTTCCTACTGAACAAGAGGTACGATCAATAACACAAATATTAGTTTGACACCTCAAAAGTTTCACAAAATGTTGAGAATGTAACTGAGATATAGCTGCGTTATCAACACAAAAAATTTACACGCTGCGTTATTTCCACCAGATAGAAGAAATGCAAAATGAAGTGAAATTCAGCAAATATGCTGAAACAGGGGAATATGTGACTGACATCGACCTGGGGGAGTTTATCAAGCTATATGTGAACCACAGACCAGCCTTCGGCATTTCTAGCAATGAGCTCAGTGAAGCCTTTCACGTCCTTGGTCACAGTAACAGCACAGAACAACCTGTTCTGCAGCCACATCAGCTACTGGAAATTCTCCAGGGCCGAGGTATACTGCAGGAGGTTGACTTGCAAAAAATTATTCTATTTCTTTCCAGCTCTGTTGCTGTCATATAATTTTGAAAATGTACTTAAATGTCTCTTTAGATTTTGTTGTCAAGGTGCCACATCAAATGTGTAATTTACATTTTTCTGACAGGAGAGCACATGACCGAGGAAGAGATGACCAAGTGTTTTGCTACACTTTTAGACCTCAAAGACGAGGAGACAGATGAAAAAAGGGAGCACTCGGCGCATGACGAAACTTGCAGTATGTTATATAAAAAACACTGTCACACTTGAAATATCAAAAAGCAACAGAAGACCAGGATATAATCGTCCCATTTTGATATATGTTCATATGCAGGTGATGGTTCAGGATATTCATTGGAAGATGCAATCCCACATGAGATATCTATGGAGACATTTACAAGTCACATCATGAGCTTCCCTTCCCCTCCAGAGTGAAGAAACATCTGCAAGTTGTTTTGATGACAAAGTTTTGACTCTTTTACTTGAGTTCTGTTTGGTTTTAAAATATGATGGAGGAATCTCAATATTATAGTTGATGTTACAGTTGATTATGTTTTTGGAGCAAAAAGAGACCAAATATACATATAAAAATTCACTCATTTTGTTTTTTAATGTTTGTGTTTATGCTGATACAGTTTTAGCAACTGAAATTTGCAAATGGTACCTGTCATTTTTAGAAATGATAGTGTGGCTATAATTTGGCATTATAGGAAAAAAAATGGGTTTTCAATATGAACCTCAGTTGTCTTATTATTGGTCAAAATATAATTGACAATGCCAGTTTTAAGACTCAATATTTCAGCATTCTTAAAATCCCTCAACTTTATTCTCACCATAGATTTAATTTTTTGTCAATATTTTACTCTCCACTCAAAGAAGTTCAACTTCATATAGCATATGGTAATTTTTTGTCAATCCCTGTAATTTCACTATATTTCTTAAATATTTTCATTATTATAAAGCATTAAAGTTTTATGTTGAGCTTATTCTTTAAGCTTTGACAGTCTTCTTAAAAGATTTAACCCTTTATTGAGCAAGTCCTTCCTGTCTCTTCCAAATAGTCATTAGAAAATAGTTGATATACATAGAATGTCTGATAATATAGACAGCTGATCACTAACATGTGTTGCTATGTTTTGCCTCTTCCTTTAATAAAGCACATTTACTACCCAGTTAGAGTGTCTGATTCATTATCTTAACTTGAAACTATGAAAATAAATTATTATAAAATATGAGCTTGAACATAACCCCAATGCACATAAAACTGGTATGGCAATATAACCAATTTAATATATACGTAGCTACCTCCAATAGTTGAAGTAAGTCATATTTAGGGTCCTTTGTTTGTAAATAACCAATTATAATGTAAGTGTCACACAGTGATGTAGTGGTGAACACTCTGTAGAGTTTGCATGTTTTCATGTGAGTGTGTGTGGCTGTCATCATTAATTTTTTTTAGAGCCAGAAATTATCACATTCATGTGATTTTGGTCAGTTTGATGCTTTATAGCAAATGTTATTAGATATAAGAGGGAAATGGGAGTGTTTACAACACTATTTTTGCATTGTGGGGTTTATATTTTCTCTTTATAAGTACTTCAAAGAATGTACTTTAGCATTATTTTTGGGGGGGAAATGACATTTTGATTCACATTATTTAATTTCATTCTTAAAAGCATAATTTTAAAAAGTTCAGTCTCTCTTTCCTGACATTTCAAGTGGCCTCAAAATACAAATGCTATCTTAAAAAAAGCTGTATGATAATTTCTCCTTTTGAATTCCCCCGAATAGTGATCCAACAGTGGCAATCCAGTGTTGGATTGTTAAAAGGGCGATGCCTGACATTTTCGCATCAATGGAGCTGTGGTGATTTCTCAGATTAGACCTTTTCTTCTGAAGGGGAACTAGGTAAGACGTTTTGAGTGCATGCAATTAGAGTTTAGATGGTTTTGTGTCCTGTCCCTCCAGGCTGGGGCTGTGGCTGTCGGCTGACCTGTCGCTTCAGTTTATTTAGAGTTGAGTGGTGGGTGGGGCTCTTACATGGACCAATTAGAGCGCCGCTCGCGCAGGAACTTCCTGCTCCGGGGAGAGCCTCCGAGGAGCCTGCAGCAGTTTTTTTGTCAGCTGGTCACAGACAGACTCGTAGTTACGTCAAGTATCTATCAAGAGAACAACAAGTCAACTCGGGCAGTTTGTGCCCGACAGTGCGCGTTAAAATGAGTGAACCGAGGGCTGCGAGTTCTCGGCGCCGAGTTGGGAAACTTTAACGGAGTTCTGCTGCGTCGCCGTGAAGCCTCATGAAAAGCGAGAGTTTTATTGTCCTAGCTTGTTGGCTAACGTTAGCTATTTGTCTGCTGGATCGTAGCCGCTAGAAAGAGAGAGAGAGAGAGAGAGAGAGAGATGTCGCGGCAGAAGTATCGTCGGCCACCGGCCACCGTCAAGCAGGAGCAGGAGGACGACTCGGACGCTGAGGAGCCGCGGCTAGGGCCGCGGAGGGCGGACGAGCTGGAGTCCCAGATCATCCACAGCGGACACTTCATGGTGTCCTCCCCGCACAGCGAGCACCCTCCAAAGAAAGGCTACGACTTCGACACTGTCAACAAACAGACCTGTCAGACCTACCACTTCGGCAAGGCGAGCATGTCGCACCTCTCCATAGACGCCTCCCTCACCAAACTCTTCGAGTGCATGACTCTGGCGTACAGGTGAGTTACTGGAGGCTGATGTTAACATCATGTAGAGAAATCCTCCACATCCTGTCCAGATCAGCAGAGTCAGGCTCGGACCAGAGGAAACACTGTACAGTCACGAGTTTGCTCTTCGTGGAGTTTCCTGCTGACCACTCGTGATTTCTATTTAGCTCAGTTCACTTAGACCCTTTACTCGCTTTCGTTGGATAAAAGCATCTGTGATGTACATTAGATGAGTAACTTATTGACGCAAGGAATCAGTGTTCTCATCAGCATCCAAACGTGAATCCTGCAGAGAAATCAAACATGGTACACATGGGACTAAATCACATGTCATGTCATAAGATCCAGTGTGATATAAAAATGGGTAGTGCCAGAAGAAAATGTGACATGAATGAGTAGGGATCATATAATAACCACAGACACTTGAAATGACTGAAAGATAACCATTTAGGTAAAATCTCAATTGTTGAATGACTGCAACAGTAGTTAAAGTTAGATTCAAAATAAACCAGAGATGCAAAATGTTTGTAAAGTGGCCCCAAACAACTGTAGATGAAAGTGAATTATAACAAAGAGGACAGCAAATGACAATGACATAACACAAGAATTTCACATGAAAGTGGCCAAAGAAAAGCACAAATGAAAGACAAAAACAACAGCCACACAATTATATTTATGCAACAATATTGCAAATGACCTCACCAACCTGAAATGACTCAACATGAAATGAAAGCAAGAAACACACTTGAGTGTACAACTGAAAGGAGGCTACTAAATACTAACAAAAAAAAATGCAAAATAAGTTATCAATTGTCAATAATTAAAAAAATGTAGGGTTTAAAAAAAAAGCACCCTTAATATTAAACAACATGAAACAAAAACGTGAGAAAAAATTTGTAGCTTCACAATGCAGCTAAACCTGACCCACAAACAAACTTCACTAATCTGAGAATGTCCACTAGATAACACAACATTAGACTGTCAAGAAAAAATAAACAAAGACAACGATACAAGGCGACTCAAAATGATGATAATATATTGTTTTTAAGTCACTTTTAGTCTGTGCGTGTTAGTTTTTTTGGGAGTGTTTGTCATGTTTACAGATATACAGATAGACTTAAACTTACACTGAATATATATTCACGGGACATTTACACATATTAACATAAACACATATAACCATAGAAACATTAGGAAATAGTTTCAGCATTTTGACAAATTCACAAGTGACAGAAGGTGGTGACCCTTTGGCAGCATTTAATTGCTCCAGCCTTTTGAGGTGGAGATTGTCTGTTGGAAGATTTCTATGTATAGCCTTGTGGCAGTTTTTGATTAGCACATTTTAACTGAATGGGTCCTACTTGGTCTAATGAGATAAATGTGATTTTCATTTTCATTCTTAGCTTATCATAACTTATTCTTAACTTAAAAATGCAAATTTATGTTTGTATCAGACTTTTTGTGTTGGACAGTCCTTTAACAACTAATGTCAAACAGGTAAAATAAGAGATTAGACTCAATGTGGTAAACAGAATAAAACTCTATTTGGAACAAAATGAGCTGCCAAGCAACTTGAACATGCCCCGACAGTCTCCAGCACAGGGAGGAATCACGTTCTGGTTTTCGTAGCAGAGGAAATAATTGACTCTACTCAGCAGACACTTGCCAGGAACAGTTTCAGACTTGTTTGGTCACTTTTTACAATGGTAGTCATTATAACATAAGGATTAGATGATTGTCTGAAGTGATTTATGGCTCACTCTTCCATTTGTTTTCCCTTAACAAATCTGTCTTGTGGTTTAAGGTTTTATACGATTCAGTGACTTTGCTTTTACAGGCGAGCTCTATTTACAAGCAGTAATTTTAAAACTCCCATTCTGGCTCACACGGTTGTCACATAAAGGAACATTTGCTTTTTGTGTTTCCAAGATCATCTTTCTGCACATCATTTAATAAACAAAATTAGCTGTTGACATTTTAAGATATTGACAAAAGTATTTTCTCTGTCTGATGAGCTGTATTCGGATAGTATTTAAACAAGTAAATAATGCTACAGTTACACCGAACTTCACATCATTACTTATTTGGGGTTTGAACTTGGCAGATCACATAAAAATGAAGCAAAACAAGTGGGGACTCCATGAGCATTACAGCCTTTAAAGATTTAGACGTATACCTTCCCTGAAACTGGTTGTACAGTAAGTCGCATCCAGCATGATGTAAGTTGTCAGTTGTGGCATCTTAATTTCTTTCAACTATGAAAGTCAGAAACCTGATGATTATCCTTCAAAGGTTATGTGTAGTTCACGAATGAACCAAGAATGAACCAACATGTTCAGTTTATAAAGTTAGTTTTAGTCGCTGTTGTCAATAGAAGATAGATTGTTGGAGGTTTTTTTTTAATTGTTTACTCAATGTTGGGTCCCTTACTTTTATTGATTGTGGTCATTTTTGCATTGTACGCACATCAATATGCATTCGATGTTAGCTGAGGTCACATTACCCATAGTTCTCTGTTTACAGCTGCAGTGTTTGCGGCATGGTGCCAGCTGCTCGAAGGATTCCCTCTCACTTCACAAATAGCAACAAATTTGACTCAGTGGGGTTACTATTTATAGAGTTGTCACTGTTCTGTTGTTGTCATTCATCCCGTAAAAGCAAATTATAAGCTTTTATATCCAAGAAACAGCTGCTACAACATAGATGGAGAGCAGCTTGGCTGCCTTTTAATCAAACACTCTAATGCAGTTTTTTTTTTCCAACTTTTTTTTTACTAGAAACTGGAAAAACTCAGATCAGTGTTTTACCTATAAAAATATGCATAATATGAATTACTGTGACTAAAAGTTAAATGACAGCTCACTGACAGATGCCGGTGTAAAATACAGTGATTTTGTCATGTACACATAGACAGTGCTAAGCTATTTACATTAGTATTCAACCATAGTTCTTTTTCTGTCAATGGCAGCTGAAACCTAAACAATCAAGCTGTACACTTTAAATAGATGAAGTGTAAATAAAATGTGAACACAAGGCTGTGAGATGAGGGTTTGATGTATTCTTGAGATGTTATTTGATTAGTTGATGCAAGTTCAGTCTCATCCTGTGATTTCACTTTTTTCAGTGGTAAGTTGGTATCTCCCAAATGGAAGAACTTCAGAGGCCTGAAACTTCTTTGGAGAGACAAGATCCGCCTCAACAACGCCATATGGAGAGCGTGGTATATGCAGTGTAAGGATTCTACAATGTAACTCTTCTCAAACAAAGATGGGCAGTTGTGACTATAATATCAATCACAGTTTATAATCTCTGGCCTTCATGTACAATAAGAGGATCATTCAGATTCATTCAGAGGCAAAGTGCAGGACCACCTCCACTTTCTCTGTCTGCTTCTACACTGAGATTTTTGTGTTGAAGCAATTGTCCAAAAAAAACAACATGCCCACACAAGAGTTGAAACAACAATCAGATTTGGGGCACTATATTCAGAGTCTACAGATTCTGAGATTTATTTATTTGGAATTCCTGGTGTTTTTTTTCCTTCGTCACATTTTAACTTCCTGTGGCTCATTTTCCACTGCAACATGAAGTTCTGCACCTCTCCCCCGTATTTAATTTGAGAAAAGTAGGACTTGTTTTTCAAACTGTGAGTGTCATTAACTGTGTTTTACGCTTAGATGTGGAGAGAAGAGAGAATCCCGTTTGTCATTTTGTGACACCGCTGGATGGAAATATGGACATGGATGTGCATCGTCCTGCAGAGGTAAAGAGGGTGAAGTGTAATTTTTTTCAAGACATCCACCAGACACATTATACAAACTTTGATTTGTTGTTCAGTCTTTCAAGCTGATGCCGGTCATTTAGTGCTTGTTGTGGCATTTGTTCTTTTGTAGGCCATCGCCACAGAGGGGAAATGCTGGAAAAGAAGAATTGAAATAGTCATTAGAGAGTACCACAAATGGAGAGCATACTTTAAAAAAAGGGTAT
Organism: Parablennius parvicornis; assembly: GCA_900302745.1. Classification (NCBI taxonomy): domain Eukaryota; kingdom Metazoa; phylum Chordata; class Actinopteri; order Blenniiformes; family Blenniidae; genus Parablennius; species Parablennius parvicornis. The sequence goes on from OMNM01000004.1 coordinate 63,486, forward strand.
GTTGTTCAGATTTCTGTTACCCGTTTCAATTCTTGACGAGTATACATGAATGTTTAACTGATAGGACTTTTTTTTTTTTGTATAGCTACAGAAGCACAAGGACGAGGACCTTTCGAGCTTACTTACGGTATGAATGACTGCATCCTGCTCAGTGTTCACACCAGTATGTTACTGTCAGCATCTCTTCCTCTACATATTGAAACTAATGAAATTAACCAACGCTAACCGTACCACCTTCATTTTGTTTACGTGTGCATTCATTATTTTTCCAAATTTTATGTTACATTTTTACATAGCACCGATATGTGCCAACCCCTTTTGTTTTGAGATGCATGTTATTCCTCTGGATTTTTTGCATGTACTCCAGCGTTTTCCCCCACAATCCAAACTACATTAGCAGGTCCAATAAACGCATTACCTTAACGTGCCGCTAGGCACGGAATATGAAAACCACATATCAACACCACTACAATCTATGACATAAAAGAAATGTATAGTTAAACGGAAGTGTCTCTGGTGATCTTTAGCAAGATAGAACATTGTTACATATAAAACAATGCAGCAGCAGGCTGAAAATATGTTTAATTCAGAGACTCAGCAGTTTCTAATTCAGTTTCTGGCAGAAGAAGGAAATTGATTGAGTTGAAAATTAATGTCATGTGATTTTTGACGAGTTGGTGATATAAAAACTGCATTTTAGTGGTAAACTATAAGACTATATACTGACTATAGACAAAGACTCGGTGCACTGTTTACAGGTCACCAATTCATCACAGTTCAAACAGGGACTCACACATACTTTCACAAGTGCAAGCAAATAAGAGTCACAACTGACCTCAAATCCATGAGTTTGGACTGTGTGGGAAACTGGAGTGTGAATAGTAATTATTTTCAAGGAATAGTGCATGGATTGCTTTAGATACAAGTATCATGTAACCAAACTGCATGCTTGTGTGTCACTAACTGGCTTGCTGGTTGCGTTTTGAACACTTGAAGGGGCCTGAGGAGCAGTTCTCTCTGTTTGGGGAAGTGTCTCCAGACATGCTCCGTGTCTCCATTTATCAGGATGAAGAGACCGCTGCTCGCCGTTTGCCTCGTAAGCATTACGAAGCGCCTGCCCCCATGGAGATGGACCCCCTGTTTGACATGGATGTTCTGATGTCTGAGTTTTCAGACACCTTGTTCTCAACGTTGGCCTCACATCAGCCCATATCCTGGCCAAATCCCAGGGAAATTGGTGAGAAAATAATTAGATGTATATTACAAAATCAGCCGAGTATCTTCTAATGCTTCATTTAATTATTAATTGTTGCTAAACTTTATCTTTGTACCATTTTCTTCACACTTTATGTTGCTAATAGATCTTCCTGAACGAGCACCACTCTGGCCTGGAATTACACAAAATTCAATGCGTCTGTAAAAATATCAGTGTGTCTCCCCCCTCTGCTTTCTGTTCCTTTACCTGCCACAGCTCATGCAGCAAACGCTGACATGATCCAGCCAGGACTCATCCCCTTGCAGCCCAACCTGGACTTCATGGACTCCTTCGATTCACTGCAAGGTAGCAGCAGTAAGGCACTAAGCCGCGGCTCCAGTAGCTTCACAGAGCAACTAATAGTGCACACTGTACAGAAATCAAGCGCACATGTTCTAGTAACTCTGCTCCAGCCTAGCCTAGCCTAACAAAAGAAGTAGTGTGATTGTACTAACCTCTAGCTAACATAGAGACTCTTGTTCCAGACTTATTTCACAGCCTCCGTCAGCCCGTCTTCCCCTCTGTTTCCCCCACTGCATCATCTGTCACCCCTCTGCCCAGCAGCAGCTCTCAGTCACAGGTAAACACCCGCTCAGTACTCGAGCGCTAGCACACATCACCAGAGAGATTTTTTTTTTTCAATTGAAGTTAAGGTTTTTGTATTTATATTTATTGGATGAATTTCCAATACATCATGCACCATCTTTCCTTCTGGATGTAGTTACACTAAATAATCTATGTAACAAAATAATATTACTAAACTTTATTCACTGTCTGTACATACAGCTTAACGTGCTGTCTTTGAGGTTACCCACCAGTTAATTATTCAACTCCATCATCACGTAATATTTTCTCAGTTTCTCTGATGTGTTTTCTCACAGTATTTCTGAAATGCTGCGATGAAGTTCTTTAGACTTCCCACAGAGGATCACTCTCACTTGACGGGTTTTGACGTTTTAAGTGAACTTGTGGGTTTTTTTTTTTTTTGAATGAATGTTCAAATATCAAAACAGACTTGAAGCAAAGTTTTGAGGTTTTGCAACAAGTCCACCTCTGCAAGGAACTGCAGAGATTTTTAAGGTCATCATGACCGATTGCCTTTGGACAAGGTTATTGTACCAGTTTCTCCTGAAAACGCCACATGAAAGTTTTTTCAAAAGGCCCCTCAAAATATATGGAATGAATCCTGTAGTGTAAAGTCAGCTGTGACGTTACTGGCTGAAAAACCTACACGACTGTAAGGTGGTAAATTCAGTGTGAGGTTCTGCTTCAGTGTAAAAGTACTGACCTGTATGCACATCATGACTAAAGTGTGGCATACATGCAAACTAGATTTTTAAAAATGATTGGCATGAACTCTTACATTTATTTCAATTGAAACCTTTTTCTCTCACTTTCTGATAGTTTCATCACATATTTCGGAACATTCGCTGACCAGTTTTTTAAGTACACTTGTGAAACAAAAAGCAACTCAGTAAAGGTTTAGAAAGAAAAAAATTTGTTTTGTTCCCTCTTAATAATTTATAAGTGGCAATTTAAGATTTTTCGATATTTTTTTTTTTTTTATAATGATCCTTTGATCAGATGCTCAAAATGTGGAACTGTTGAATGTTCAAGATTAAAGTGACAGAACTCACTGTGCCGAGTGCATTTTTTTTTTTTTTTTTACATAAAATTTTACTAACATTAAAATGACAAAATCTCAATGCTTTGTCTGACTCATCCAATTTTAAACCCCAACTATGTGGATTGACAGTAATGGAAACCAACAATAATTTCCAGTAATGGAAGCTCAGTGGCAAAAATCATCAGATTATTGCCAGTAAACAGTTGTTATCCAGTACTAAACAGCTACTGTATTTAGTTTTTCTATTGAGAAATGGTAATGTTTTGTTTCACTGGAGAACTACAGAGCTCATCCTGTTCTCATAGAAAGGTGCCTCGTGTATCTGGTGATTTTTTTCCAATGTTACATTGTCTACATTTTGCATCTGACTTTATTAAGTAAATAAAAGTATATGTATCAGGACTGACAAGTATTATTGAGGAGTCACACAGAAAAACTAGTGTTTAATCTAAAGATTCTCTGATCCAGGTGCACTGTCAATAATTAGCCTTAAAAAAATGCCAACATTCATGAGTATTTGGATAATCCTGACAAACTTGGAAGTAAAGAAATCATAGAATATCAAAAATGTCAAAATCTTATCTATCAACACAGAAAATGTCCAGGTAATGTAAATGCTCAAAGTACTTATGATCTAGAATAAAAGGCTAAGTGTCTTTATTTGTTTTCCTTTGCCAGGCCCAGTTAATGCCTTCCATGCAGCTCTCAACCAATCACATCACTCCCTCTGACTCCTTGTCCATCTCGCCTCCCGTGCCCAGTCAGACCAGTCCCTCTGGTGGTGGCAGTGGCGATGCTGCCTATGCACAAAGATACATGCCACTGTTTCCTGGACAGGTAACGCCCTCTGATCAAGCGGGAGCTTCCCCTGCCGTCCCTCAGACTTTACCCCACGATCACTTGGTGCAGTGTCTCCCAAATCAGGAGATGTCCTCTGCAGCAGCAGCGGCATCCATGGTTCAGTCGCCCCTGAAGAGCTCATCGGGCCTGGACAAGGCTGCACCGTCCAAACACACAGCCTCCACAACTGTCACACCCAACGACACAGCCCCGACCTTCAGCCACAGCTCGGAGTACAGCTCTGTATCCTCCCAGCCTCCGGCTCCTCCATCCCAGCTCCAGCCCCTGGCCCTGTTACCCTCCACTCCCGTCCAGCAGCGTCAGACTTTTGCTCTGCCTCAAGCTTTTCATTCATCCAGTGCCAACAAAAGCCGCCCTGTGCAGCGGATCGCTCCCGCTAACACTCTCCCCTCCTCTCACCTCATCCTTGCAGGTCTGTGCTTTCACATCTGCAGAGAACTTGTTGATTTCATGAGATTCCAGGAACTGTCTAGTTTTTAAGGTTGTCATATTCATTAGTAATAATAAAAAAGGATGAGTAATAATGAGTAATAACCAAGTAAATGTATGTCTTAATATTACTTGAGCTACAAGTTTTCAATAGCAGTGATGTTTGTTTATTTTCAGTTGGTTATTTAAGTTTTGTAAGGAAATCAACCAGGAGCTGTGTTAACCATGATGTACTCTCTTGTTATAATAACAACATTGCATGTAAAAAAATATATATAAATTTTCACATGTGAACCCTTTCAGCACCATTCTCAGGCCATGCCAATGCTGTGATTGTTACCCCCTCGTCTCTGAAACCAGATGTCGTCTCCAACACTGGAGTGGTCATCACTCCATCTCATCTGGTACCAGAACGTTTATCATTACTGCTTTCACATATATTTTTGTACACTACACTCTATTCTCCCAATTGCTAATCAAGATTTGTTGGGAAACTGTGGAAACTTCCAGCTACATTTGGAAAAACAACAAGAACAGCTGAACTTACACGATCAATATTACAGGTGGTTTGTCCAAATTCAACACAATGTGCCACTTTTATCGACCACTGCTCTCTGAAATCATTAAACTCCTTTTTTCCAAGCGTCTTTAGTCCTGAGCAGAGCGCCCGGTACCTGTTATGATCTGCTGCAAAGGTCCTGACAGCATTCCTGAGTCATTTCTGCCCAATCATCATGGTCGATAGCCTCCAACTCCCAACTTTTTTCTTGAATGAATCACGCAGGACTGAACTCCTCTTGCTTTTGAAACGGTGCCGATCACCATGCTTCCTTACAGGCAGATAGTTTTTGTTGAGATTTTTATTTATGGTGTATGAGTGATTCTTCCCCCTCCTGACGTCCAACTATCTCTGCAATGTTTGATTTAATTTCTGCACAGTGAAGCATCCCAAAACTTCAATTGCTTATTTTTATCTTATTTTTATGGTAAGAATATTGGAGGCAACTTTCCTTGACTATCTAGGTCAATCCATCCTGGAGTTCTGGCATGGATGCCTTCAGCATCTAGTTTGTGTCTTAAGAGTGAGATAAATTTGTTGTTTGTCCCAGAACTAAGAACTTGACCAATCTCCAACTACTTTCCCCATTTACTCTGCATGAGTTCCTCATGAAGTATGAAAAGGACTGGCCTGGACAAAACAAGCATATAGATATGTGAAAACATATGGAAATATGGATCTTCTATTTACTATCAACACTGAGGCCTCAGTGAGGGTATTTGATCACTTGTATTCAAGTATTCAAAGACTTGAATACTTGCTTTGTTTGAGACAGCAGTCCAAAAAAGATTTATTTTGTTTTGACTTTGGAGTAACCTCCTTTAATATTAGTTGTGACAAGCAAATCAAATTACTCTTATTTGAACTGTTTATGATAACCTTTACTTGCAATCAGGGTTTAATAGTATCGAGTTCAATTCACTTTTCTTTCTGTCAACGTTTACCCAAGAAATACATTTTACCGCAGTGGACTTTGCTTTACATATTTCTCATTGACTCACTTTCTTTCCAGGCATCTGGATTTCACGTCATGGCTTCGACACCAAAGTCTCCGCAGCCCATCGTCCCCAAAGACAAATCGCGATCTTCCAACCGAAAACATGACAAAATGTCCTCGTGTGCTGGTGAGAGTTCACACAACCAGAAAAGCTGCCCGAATCCGCCTATCGCAATTTTTTTCTGAACTAAGTTTTCATTTGTTTGTTTTTCCTTTAGGTCCCAATCAGCCAGGATCCGGTCAAGGGTCACCATGTGGATTAGATCAAGTTCCTAGTCCTCTCTCGATGAGCAGCAGCAGTACAGCTCTGGTGAAGAACGAGCAAAGTCAGGTCAGTGCTTTTGATAATCCATGTTTCCTCACATGAAATTATGAAGGTACTATTATTTGATAACATATTGGGTAAAATGTACTTGATGCTAATCTCAGTACTTAAGTTATTTCCTGGATAGTGTCATCAGTATCACTTTTTTGGATGAGGTTTTTTTTTTTTTTTAATTCTCTGTCATTTCTGTTGCGCAACAGAGTCGGAGAACATACATATCTGCTGAGCAGAAGAGGCGATCAAACATAAATTTTGGCTTTAAGACACTCTGCAACCTGGTTCCAGCTCTGAAATCCCAACCAAATGTATGTCAAAATCACCAACAGCACATTGTGGACATTTGTAGTGTGCTTTATTTTCTAATTTTCTGATTTTCTAATCTTCATTTTTTGAACTCGTTTGTCACTGTGGTGCTCTCAGATCAGTAATGCAGTCACGTTGCAGAAGACTGTGGAGTACATCGGGAAGCTTCAGCAGGATCGGCAGCAGATGCAGGAGGAGGCCAGGAGACTCAGAGAGGAAATAGAAGAGCTCAACTCCTCCATTAAGTATGTTGAAATTGTGTGTTTCACTCCTTGTATGGCATATGACTGTTGTACAATCGTTCACATTGTAATCTATCATTTCCCACACAGCCTATGTCAGGAGCAGCTGCCTGCAACAGGAGTGCCGGTCAGACGGCATCACTTCGACCACATGCAAGAGAAGTTTAATGAGTATATTAAGAGCCGCACATTACAGAACTGGAAGTTCTGGATTGTATCCTTCAGTGAAAAAGCTCAGAAACTGCTCTGCTCATAAATAACATAAAGTGGGCTCTGGGTATTTTTTTAGTTTGAAAGGTCCTGATGTTCACATCACTGTGGAGGTGAGCCAAGGTTCAAATAGCCTAGAATAGACACCAACTTTATTTCATAACCAAAATACTAGCCACTAGTACTAACCAAAGTACTAGCCACAATTGAATTTGAGACGCCTTGTACTTCCAAAAGGGTTTTGCTCTTCTGAGTGTTTGTCGTATCATGAAGGAAGGGCACAAACTCCTTTTACTGAAGTAGTTATGATAATATGTCTCAACTTCAGCTTGAAAACATATCAAAATATGATAAGGACATGACATGTAACCACAAAAGATGATGATTCCATTTTGTTCAGACTAATGAAACAACTTGTTTCACAAGAACTGAAGGAAATTGAGACTTTAGGTGGGAAATAAATAAATATGGCGTCTCCTCCAAGACCTGCTTGTTCTTATCTCGGATCAGAGCCAGTCCAACAGTTATTACAGAGAAACCTCATACAGCCCAAGGAGAACATGAAAACTCCACAAAGGTCCTGACCCTTGCCAGAGTGTCAGTGGTGTATTTTTCTGTTTGTATGGTGTCTGCTATCCTTGATCTTCCTGCCTTCAGTTCAGCATCATCATCAAGCCTCTGTTTGAGTCGTTCAACGGGATGGTGTCCACTACGAGCAGAGCAGAGCTGTGTCACACCACACTGCAGTGGCTCGATCGGCACTGCTCTCTCCCAGCCCTCAGACCCAGTAAGTAATAGGCTGTAATAGGCTTTTTTTTTTTTTTTTTTTTTTTCAACAACCTGACAACTCAACTTCTATGAATGGAATATTTCTATAGGATGGCTGCTACATGTGTCCGTTTTACATTAACTCACTAAAAATAGTACATATGGTAAGAAGCAACAAATCTGTATTCAAATATTTAAATAATCCATTTTCAAGGACATTGGTGGTGTATATGTTTGAAGAAAGAAGGAAGACAACATTTGTTTTTGATCCTCTTCTCTGCATTTAACCCCTCGTATTCATTACTAACCTGAACTCCACATGTTCAGAGCGGTGGGCCACCTCAGTTTGGTGCCCAGGAAGCTGTTTGGGTCAATAAGACCCACAGTGGTGATCTGTCAGCAAAGGGGGATTCCATCTTGCAAACTTCTGATCTCTAACATAGGAAACCACAGCTTGAATCCCACTGAATCTTTAGCAACCTGTTTCTCTGTCTCTTGTTTTTCGGTTACTGACATTTTCCGGAACTGTTTCTGCTACCGTGTCTGTGTATTCCCCTTTTTTCTGGAAAATGCAAAAACATGACACAAGAAGCTTTTTCTAATGTCACACCAGCAGTAGAGATTACATCTTCCAGAATTTTTTTTTTTTGTTCACCTCCCACACGGTTACAAGTTGACTGATTCTTTTTCTCAGTCGGATGATGGAAGGTGACGTGACAAGATTTTTATCAGTGACAGTTTCAGCAACTCTGAAGGATGAGTTTGTTGCTGCTTCACAAGACCACAAACACTGCAGACTGAAGTGACTTTAATGTTCCTCCAAAGTGTCTGTCAGACTGTCATTTAAAAAAAAAAAAAAAAAAAAAAACCTTTTCTTGTCAGGCGTTACTGTGCCAGCATCTTTCATCAGGTTTCAATCCACAGAGAGTCTCACTGTTTTTCTTGTTTCGTAGTTCTAACCTCTAACATACTGCTTCATCCGACTTAGTGCAATGAGAATTGAATACACACCATCCAAAGCTCAGTGACTCCACCTGAGCACTTTCACAGCTCTGCATATCTCTTGGCTTCACAGAAACCTTTGAATAAGCCTTCTTTTTATTGCCTTTTAAGGTTGTTGTTTTTTGTTTTTTTTTAATACATTTCATTCTTTTTGTTATTTCTGTTATCTCAATATTCTCCTGTATTACCAGGCAGAACACAACACTAAGACCCAGAACTGAACAGCTGAACAACTACATACCATTTGTTGGCCGACAACATTGCCATCTCATCTAAATGAAAACATTCAGAAATGATTAAGCTTCAGTGACGGGCCTTTGCCAACATCGCTTTGTGTTAAAAAAACAAAAAAAAAGTGGCAAAGAGGAGTTGAAATTTAGTTCATTATAGATAATGATTTTTTTTTTAAACGTGGGGTTGTTCATAATAGGTTTATATACAGTAAAGCACATTCATTGTGTTGAGAAAATACAAAAAATAAAATTAAGTTCGTATTAATGTGCTGGTCGATGAAACAGGGCCGCGTTTGGCCCCTGAACTAAATATGTAATCGTCGAGAAATTAATTGAAATTAAATAAGCGGCCTGTGGCCTTCAAAAAGCTTTTTCACTCATGTAGACTTTTGTCTTTCAGTGGTGCTGAGCACTCTTCGCCAGCTCAGCACGTCCACGTCCATCCTCAACGACCCCTCGCTGCTTCCTGAAGAAGCCATCCAGGCCGTTGCACATGCTGACGTTTGATCTTCCACTTGGATAAGTTAAGATCACTCGAAAGTCACTTGTTTATTTTTTTTTTACGTCAGTCATCCAGTACACATATCACTAGTGTTTCTTATTCAGCGCAATGTCTTCCAAAGATCCACACAATCTCAGAGAAGTCAGTACGGTGACGAACAGTAGCCGAACGCGGCTTTGCCTTTAGTACGACAGGTAAATGTGCTGTGTCGCACTTTGACTCTTGATAATAACGCACTCGGGGAGACATCATGTAAAAAAAAAAAAAAGAAGTGTTTTATCATTGTATGTTTAACAGTAAGTACTACTACCTTCACCTGCTTTAGGTGACAAACCTCCAAATACCTTATTGGAAGCGGGTACCTGTAGGCTTGTTTTAAACAGTAATAGATATTTAAACTTAAATATTTATCACATAAAATCACAAACATTGTGATTAAAAAAAAAAAGGGAATTATAGCATGAATGTGATCTTTGTGTATAAAGTATGTGTCACTTTTCCACAAGAAACTTTCAATGTGGGTTTTTTTTTTTTTTTTGTAAATGAGCTGGGCATAGTTTTATTTGTTCCTGAAGAAGCCCAGAAAAGCTTTGCATCGTCTTGATAGTTACTTGAGGGCTTTTATACGTCTAACCAAGAGAGACAAGCGTTTTGTTGTGTATCCCATCCACCATCGTCTCAGATGAGTGTTTGGTCTTTTCGCTGGTTTTCTAGTGGTTTTCCGTCCATGCCAAACTTTTGCCTTCAGACTCACTTGGCACATTTCTGGTGCATTTAAACTGTAAATCACGTAAAACTCCAATCGTAGTCGATCTGTTACTCAGCATGGTGAAAAAAATATACCTTATAGCCCTCATAGGGATACATACCTGAAATAACAGTAAAGATGAGCAATATATATATATATATCTCTCTATATAACACTATATTTATGTGCACAGTGTTATCGGATCTTGGCTGAACGGACAGTTGGGTCTTTTCTATTCCTTGTGAGTCTCTCAGGGCTACGCTAATGTGCGTAATGATTTTCCACTCATTTGTGAACAAATCAAACTTGGGCTGTTTTCTGCAGGTTGACACAATCGGGGCTATTTCACCAATTTATCATTGTTTCATTTTTTTAAGTGCTTGCATGTTCAGGACAGACTGAATGAAATGGATCTCTCAGCCACAGCAGACGGAAACATGCCGAACGCCATATCAAATTATGGCTTATCCACGGTTCATTGTGTTGCTGATTTTGATATTAAACGAAGCAGTGTGGGTTTTAACTGTTGGAAAATTACACCACACAGAGCCTTAAGGTCAAAGTGTCCTTCCACCTGTGATGTGTATTTCTTACTCATGTGTTCGGGCTCCGCCCCCGCTGTGTTCACCTTATAAACGCCTCACAGTGACTGAATGGTAAACTTACGCTGGTCAGTCTAATGAGGCCTGTTTCAAACTAAAAGCCCTTGTTTCAAATTAAAAGCCCTAAAGCGTTTCATACCTGGTTCAACCTTGTGGGTTTGGACTTTTTTTTATTATTATTATTATTATTATTGTTGTTATTATTATTGGTGTTCAGCACTCCTCAGGCAAACAGGGATTTTCTGTTGTCAGCTGAGTTTACGGTAGTAAAGGGCACCACTTCTATTTAATGAATGTGCAGCTTTTAGGGTGCAGTCTTTTGTATTTTAGATTTGTGAGTGTTTTTAAATGGGAGATTTAGCTTTTCTATCAGGTCATTCACCTGTAAGTGTCTCAGTGCTCCAAAGAGCTGATCAAAATTAGAACAACGAGTCATGGGGGGTGGGGGGCAGACCGTGAACACCATATCTTTGAAGATTGGATCTGCCTGATTTGCATAGTT
>OMNM01000006.1:0-42707 GCA_900302745.1 Parablennius parvicornis
AAATATCACCTAGGATTGGCATCATATTCAGTTGGATATGACTTAATACAATCATGATTCTTGATGTCACAGTCTGATTAAAAATCGATTTTCAAACCATCGTTTATTTTCACATGGAGATTTAGGAGTTCTTCATTTGGGGAGAGCGTGACCTCTGTGCTAGATCAGGTCAACTTAATAATTAAAGTAATTTTCTAAAGATATTGACATGACTTTTCTCATGAATCTCTCTCATTATCGAACATAAGAAGTACCTGTTATTTGTGTAATAGTTGACTCTGTCTGGTACTGAGGGTAGATCCTCTAAATAAACTTTGAACATTGATTAATTTATTTCCTTTACCCCTCCGGAGCCGCAGTGCTGGAGTTTAATGTTTTTGTTTGATAATATTATTGAAACAAAATGTGTTGTGCAAAGCTCTTGATTAAATCCAAACCCAAACCCTTTATCATGATTACCCTTAAGATTTTGTTTAATAGTGCAATAGTGCTTAGTGCTAATAGTGCTTGGATATATCTCAACCGTGTGTTGTGCCCCCCCCCCCAGGTCAGTAAAATTAGTCTGGTCGACTTGGCAGGGAGCGAACGAGCAGATTCCACTGGAGCTAAAGGTACCAGGCTAAAGGTGAGACTCCCATCTTCGCAGACTTCCCTGGCAGCTGCAATAACTCCTAATTGGCTAATATTACCTCGAGGACTCTTTAATCATCTTTTTCCTTCTTTTTTTAAAATTGTGCTTGCAGGAGGGAGCAAACATCAACAAGTCTCTCACTACGTTAGGAAAGGTTATCTCTGCCTTGGCTGAAGTGGTGAGTGTTTTATGTTTGATTCCCCATCTGTTGTTTCTCTCTCCCTCTCTCCTTTCCTTCTTGACCCTGCCCTCTGAAGGATTTGATGTTTAGAGCCTGGCATGCTGTAATGTCTGCCCTTCTGTTTTCTTTTCTCTTGTCCTTGTAATGCTTGCTTACACAGGATAACTGTACCAGCAAGGTAAAACTATTTTGACAGCCACTAACCTCTAAATCATACCACGAGACAGTTTGGACAGCCTCTGCTCTGTTAAAAAATGTCGAATCTTTTGCAGCAACTAAGTTGTCTCAAAAGTGTCATGCCTTTAGACACCATGCACAATTTAAACAATGTACAGGAAAAAAAGTGCACCAAACCATTGTTCATGTCATTTTATCAGACCACTCATCTGTCCCACCTGAGCTTCTTGTCATGTTGCATCATAATACATAATACTGTACAGGCTTCACTGCCATCCATGATACTACATGTTAAAACACGAAGCTTCACATCAGATTGTACTCTTCCTTCCTTTGATTTTGTGTTTTATTGTTTGCCGCAGAGCAAAAAGAAGAAGAAGACTGATTTCATCCCTTACCGAGACTCCGTTCTAACGTGGCTGCTCAGGGAGAATCTCGGTATGAAGCTTTATTTGATGAACATGCATTACCAGTTAAACACATTAGGGATTTATGTCTCTATACACTCTAGTGAAATGGTTATTTCTCGACAGCAAAGTGAAATGGAGCCATGTGGATCATGGAATACGAGTGATTAAAAAAAAGCCCGACTGACTGGAGCGAGTTCACATTACCCTCCGTCAATTTCAGAAGAACTCTGTCAGCAGACTGTATTTTAGCCTAACCAGACAGGCACAGCCAACCTCTCGGTTCAGGCATGTGTACGGAGGAGAGTTGTTGTTGTGCGTCTTCAGTCTTGGCTCGTACATGTCACACATAGTCACTTAGTCTAATGAAACTCAAATGTTGCATTAGTAGAATTAGTGTTTAGTGCCCATTTGGGCTTTTCTATTTTGTTGTTTCTACTGCATATCATAGCTGAAATATGATGGATGTTCAATAAAAGTAATATAGGTCAAAACTGAGTGTGGACTAATGCCCCTGGTTTCACATTGTCACATTTTTGAATGTTGTATTTGCCATCAGGTGGAAACTCCAGGACAGCTATGGTAGCTGCTCTCAGTCCCGCAGACATTAACTACGATGAAACCCTCAGCACACTCCGGTAAGGTTCTCATCTTAGGCCCATCATTCTTATTTGTTCATTCACCACTTTTCAGCTTCAGTTTGATTAACATGTATACTGTAGTGTGTTGTGTTAATGGGGCTCCTTTTTTGAATGAGTAGGAGTCCTGTTATCAAAACAATGGGGTTCAAGATCTTATTTGGGGAGTGGTAGTCACTGTTTCGACTTTTAATATTTTGTTAATGATTTTGTGCAGTTCACACATTACATGACTGCTTTTAACTTGCACAGTGCACACCATCATGGTCAGAGGTATAAAGGCTCTGTTTAGTATACGTCATAAAACGATTCTGATAGTTGTGAGTTTAAAAAGTTTTTTTTTGTGCTTCAGTTTAGATCAAGCTCATTGTTTGCATCTGTGTATGTCTGAACTTTAAAGCTTGTTTGAATTAACTCTATTGATATTTTTTTTAATTTTCTTTTTAGTTATGCTGACCGGGCTAAAAACATCAAGTGCAATGCTATCATCAATGAAGATCCCAACAATAAGTTGGTGCGCGATTTGAAGGATGAAGTGGCTCGACTGAAGGAGCTGCTGCGTGCGCAGGGCCTGGGAGACATCCTGGACAGTGAGTTTGGTGTTGCTGCGGTCGGTTGCATAACCGACCTCCTCCATCAGGGCCTGCCACCAGCAGCAACCTCTGTCTTTGTTAATGTCCTGTTGTTTCCAGTTGTTCAACACTGTTTTCTTTGCAGTTATTGTTACTGGTGCCTACGTCTTCACACTGGTGTGTTATCACGGTGTCACTAGTAAAACAAGCATCCAGATTTGGAGGATTTTACCAGTTGTATAGTTTAAGAACGTGTTTCTAAATCGTTTCATCGACTTGTTTAAAGTCACATTTGACTGAGAACACAAACGGCTGTTCCATTAAAATGTCATGCATCATGGCGTGTACACAGAAGTAATGGCTTCAAGCCTTGTCAATTAGTCATAATATGCCCATTAATAAGTCACAATCACTGATGTGATTAATTACCTGCCTAGATTAGGTCAAGCTGAATGTAAAGGCATGTTAACAAGTCATTCCATAACATCTCTTGTCATCCTTGTTGTTGTCCAGCTCTCTAAAACACAATTCTGTAACCTTTTCCTCCCATTTCTGCCGGTGCTGACCTCTGACCCTTGTCATCTTTTCCCGCTTCCCCTCAGTTGATCCTATGGTGGATGATTGCCCTGGAAGTGGAATCAAATGTGTGTATATGTGTGGTAGTCCTACAATAACTAATTGCCCTGATTATGAGAGATAACATTGCTTATTACCCCCATTGCCCTGTATAGTTACTCTGCTGCCAGCTTTGCATGTACGTAACTGCCAAAAGAAATAAGTAAAAGCTTGGTAGAAAGGGACTCTAAATGCGGCTGTATCTCTGCTGGTCTGGCTAGATTTAGCATGTCATTAGAAAAGCATGCTTGGCGCTTGTTTTTCTTTCTTTTTTGGGTATTTTCAGAATGATGGGGATTAGACGGCATCTGTAAACACAGATCCAGCTGTACTTGTGACTTTGAAGACTAGAGCCACCCTATTAAACACCTAGTATTTAGAATAGCACATCAGTCTTCCACACCCCCAATGCAAACGCATCATTTTATAAACATGACTCACCTTTCTTTAGCTTTATTTTTTTCTCGCCAGTGTTACTTTCCTGCTTTTTCATTTTGTTTTCTTTCACTAATCATCTGCAGCAGCTGACAGTGGTCAAAGCTTTAAAATGCCACTTGTGAGTTCTCAAAGTGAGGCTCAGATCTACAGACGCAAAGGTGCATATATAAATATATATATATATATATTATAGTAATTTTCCGATAGTCGTCCCAGAGGTGTATGGATACCAAGTTGACTAATTGTGTGTGCTTTGTGTGATGAATAGCTAGTTTGATTAGTTTTCCCTCTACTTGGATATGTCCCCAAGCATCCCTAACACATCTTTCCCTTTCACTTGTTTGGTTTAATACAAGTAAAGATTGTAACCAACTCAGCTACATGACCTAAGGCAAACATCTAGTTATGGTGGGGTTTTTTTTCCCAAGTAAAGTTGAAGACTTCACTACAGGTGTCAGTAGACCCTCTGATCACCGCAACAAAAAGCTAGTGTCTAGTTTTTGGATTGTAAAGATAATACTCTTATCAAAATGCTTACATGTGCATAATAATCAAAACAGTTAGAACACACGTTTGTCATTTGAGTTAGAAGTGTTTTATAGTGTGCAAATATGAAAGCTTAAAGGCAGACTGTGCTGTGCTTTGCACTCTGACCAAAAACCTGCATTCATCTGCCTTACTTTAATCCAAGTGAAGACTTGAAATATCAAAAATGTTTATTTACTGACACATTTTATTGAGTGTATAACACTGGCAATCTTAGTTTAATTTCAACTATGCAAAGCTTGTAGCTTCTTCATTTATAACAAGCATGATTGCTTCTCAAACAGACATTTAGTTTATTAAGTTTATCTCCAAAATATTGTAATTTTCAAAGATTGAATTAGAAGTGTGTTAAGATGAAAGCAACAATGCTTTAAAGAGACTATAATCTGTTTGGCATCATGAGCAAAACTTGTGTGCATCTGCCTTTTTGATGCCATCTAAACTTGACGAACTTAAATCATTTGACCTCTTCGTTAGTTCCGACTTTTTTTTTTTTACTTTCTTTCTTGGAGATCACAGTACATTATCTTTGAGATGTTTGAGGTTGACATAAGAAACTTGAACTTTGAATGAGGTAGTTCCAGCTCCATTATGACAGATGTGTGAGTGCATGTCGGGGTGTGCGTGCGGTGAGACGATCTCTTGAACTGCAGGCTGAACTTTGGCAGCACGTGTCCTTGATTCACATTCACATTCCTGCTGGACTTCCTCTCCATCTCCATCCCGTCCTGTATCTGATATATTGGCAGCAGTTTCCACACAGCATGTTCAAATCACAGTTCTATACCAAAAAGTTATTGCATGTCTTGGAATTTGGACACTCTTGAAATTAAGCGTCAAGATTTAATTTCTCTGCACTGTAATTTTCACACACATAAAAACAGCCCCCTTGTAACTGTTAATAATAGCACACGAGCTGAAATATATGTCTCCAGGAGCTTATAGAGGTGAACTTACAGGACTGTTAAAACTGCTGGTGTGCA
This sequence comes from Parablennius parvicornis, assembly GCA_900302745.1. NCBI lineage: Eukaryota > Metazoa > Chordata > Actinopteri > Blenniiformes > Blenniidae > Parablennius > Parablennius parvicornis. The sequence goes on from OMNM01000006.1 coordinate 5,189, forward strand.
AACTGCTGACCATCATGCTGAGTATTTGTCTTAACCCTTTGATGTACAATGTGTGTCTTACATTGGTCTCTTCCCCCCTTTGTCCTTTCTCTTCCCCATCTTCCTCCTCTTTATTCTCTCTTTGGTTTTTGGTTTGTACATTTTATGTGGTTTATTCCCCCTCTGTCCTATCCTTGGGCCTTCCCCATCCCTTGTCTGTGTTTTCTTTCTTTCTTTCTCTCTCTCTGTCTTGCTGTTGGCTCAGACCTCAAAGACATTCAGAACAATAAGAATAGATACTTGATAGCCTCAGAGAACCAACGCCCTGGCCATTTCTCCACAGCCCCTATTGGTTCCCTGACAGCATCTCCATCCTCTGGCTCACTGTGCAGCCAGGGGGGCCTGCAGTCAGTCACCAGCATCCAGGAACGCATCATGTCCACTCCTGGAGGAGAGGAGGCCATCGAAAGACTCAAGGTAAAGTAAATGGTGTGCAACACATTTCTTTCAAGTCAAACCTGTGCTTCTATTTAGGATTTAATTAAGATTTTGTTATTTATTTCATTTTCAATTAATTATTGTGGCACAGAGCACTTTAAAAATGATTATTTCCTTCTTGGACTATTAAAAGATTCTGGTTCCGCTTGTGAGAAAAGGCCCATAGGTGTCATCTCACTGTGTAAAACAGAAAACAATTTTAAAAAGAGGAAATGTTGAATAAATGAACAGGTAAAGAACAATTCATTTAGTAAACCTCAATTTTCAATAACATTTCAGTAAAAATATACTGAAGCAATATAACTATTTTTAAAATGACTGACATCAAAACTTTATTCAAAGCAGATTGAAATAAAAGCTATTGAGGGATGCAGTTTAACGTTTTTACAATAAATTTTAAATTCAATCTTATGGCGGTCGTGGTTTAATTTTTTCCCCACACACAGTTTCATTAATGAAAGGCTGCCTGACGCACCAGTCCTCATGTGGTCTCCGAGCTTTCTGTCTCTCCCACACGCAGCAGCCTCGCTCACGCTGTTGATAAGGTAGCACACAGCTTCGAAAAACAACCAGCCATGAGGAGCTGCAGTTTCCATGGCAACCATGCTGCCCAAGTCCTGTCTGTCATCCAGTGACGTCAAGCACCAACGCAAACACGGAGGCTATCAGACCAAAAATAGACTCGTTTTTATTGGCTTTTAGCTCATATAGTGAGGAGCTCCAATTTCTATTCTAAAGATGTTGATTTTCTATTTTGGGTGAAAATGAGCCAACTTATGATAAGTTTTAGTGACCTCACATGGTATACTCTTGAACCAAAATGACTATATTAAAAATATATTAAATTGACTTTATTAAACATTTAGACTAACATTTGTTTCTGAATTGATCAATATCCGCCTATTTGGGAAAACCCCGTTGAATCCACACTTTATGCACCTGTTGCTTGGTCTTTTAGCCTGATGATATCAGTTCAAAGCACTTAAGTTACAATATATATATTTTTTCCTCTTACACTTTACCTTCTATTTTTAAGGAATCAGAGAAGATTATTGCCGAACTCAATGAAACCTGGGAAGAAAAACTACGGAAGACCGAGGCAATCCGCATGGAGAGGTCAGTATCTGCAGGCGGTGTCTGTTTTCCCATCTGTATCTGCCCCAGACGGGAGACGTGTGCATCCGCCATTTCCTCATTGTCCTGCCAGACTTAATCGGAATTTATGGTCCATGTGAAATGCACGTCAGAAGGTCTGATAGCAGCGTAAAACTCTCCCGCCACCTTTCTGACGTCTTTGCTGTCCATTAACAGTAACTTTCCAGAGCCCACACGCTGACATTCACACCCACTTCAAGCTGTGACTGACTAGCTGTGTGGCTGTGTCCGACAAAGGACTTTTCATCTCGGCTTTCATTTCTCACCCAATTCTTTTGGGGGAACATTTCATGGATACGCCTAAATGCAACAACACTTATCAAAATCTCAAAGGAGGGATTGTTTGAGAAAATGTGTTTTGGTATTTCTTGTTTATGTGTGTTGCCCTCTTTTTTTTTTTTTTTTACATGTTTTTTCCCTACTTTCCATTTCAAAACAAACATTAACACTTAGTTCCCACCACAACACATCTTAAGAGCTCCTTATTACTATACCTTGACCACCACACAACCTCTCTCTCCATCTCTCTTTTCGCTGTCCGTCTCATTTTCTTCATCTATCTGTCTTATTTCCTCTGCGCCAATTCTGTCCTTTTCACTTCCCTTCTTTGTCGTCACACTCTGCTGCACAAACACGCCCTTCCTCCCCTCTGCACACACTCAGCTGTGACAAGAGACATCAACCATGTCTGTCCACTGAGTCTCTCTGGTGTCAATCTGCTTGTCACTTCACAAATTGGTAATTCTACTGTTCACACTATCAACTCTCATCCACCTCCACTTATCTGTAAATAGATCTGTCACTTAAGTAAACAAATCATGTGGCAGTAAATTCTCTCCTTGGCATGTAAAAGGTTTGTGTTGATGAGTTTATTTTCCTGATTCCATGATTTACCTTCCATCAGGGAGGCTCTGCTTGCAGAGATGGGCGTGGCAATCCGCGAAGACGGAGGCACTCTGGGTGTATTCTCTCCTAAAAAGGTAAGTCAGACTCTAGCGATTACAGTCATTATTCTACACTCTCTTAAGCTTTAAGTTGTATCTCATCTTAGCCGTTTAATGGGACTCTTGTCATCCACCAAGGTGTAATTGATTTTTGAAATCTTGTCACCTCCACACTGATGGGTGGCGGCATGCGCTCTTTCAGCCTGTCCACATTGTTTCTAGTTGATATATGATGTCACATACAACAGCAACATCCAATAGTGAGCAGGCAAGGTAGCAACTAACTAGAGGCTCTAATAGACAATGTTTACAGTTGAAAATCAGGTGGCTTTTTCAAGTGCTGTTGAACTTTTGGGTCAGGATTTGGCATAAGGCTTTACATCCCACCACAGTCCCACTGCTCCATATACATTCACACGTTCAATCACATTAGTCAGACTATCACAATAGTTTGGTTTCTTTTAGGGGTCATGTGAATGTAGTGAAAGAGACACAAGCACGGATACCAGTAACAAAACACTGTGTCAGATTTCCCTTTGGTGATAGCGCTGCACACCCTTCCTTTGTCACTTCCTTGCTTCAACTTTCCATGTAATCTTTTTTTTTTCCACAGGGAAACCTCCCTGTTCTGACACCGCTTTGTCTTTGTTCATGCCATCATTCTGTTTTGTGTTTCCACTCTTCTGTCATTTGTTTCTTTCACACGTTCAGCTTAGCCACGATCGGCCATTTGAAGAGCACTTTGATTCTTTTTCTGCCAACAAGGTTTGTTTGTAGTTGAATAAGCAGATTGAGGCTCCTCTCCGGTAGTAGAAGAATCCCTCAAATTGACAGTTTCATCAAGTTCAGTAGTGATATAATACCAACAAAATGTTTATTTCTGTTCCATAGCTATACTGTTAATTTACTTTTTGTCTGTTTACTGCTTTCTTCCTAGTTCTTTCTTGCTTTTTTTACTTTTAACAGTGTGATCAGCTTTGTGATGTTGGAGTCGCGTTAAAATTACACAGCCGATTTTGTATGGAGATTTTTTTTTAAAGTAGATCATTCAAACCTTTCCTTTAGCTGTGTAGATGTCTGTTTTGTGCTCTCACCAGGCTTCTTAAATTACTCTCCTAACCTCTGCAGCAATTAGAAGTAGGAACATAAGCACATACCAGCATGTCTATTGGTTTTTGTCAGTAAAGTCTTGACGGAGACGGAGAAAGATTTTGTTAGCTTTTAATCACTGACAGAGCTGCTGTTCAGCGCCAGCTGTCACTGCATTAGTGTTTGGTTTCAGAAAATCTCGCTGTCTGAAGCTGAACCTCTTTTGAAGCACATTTTAACCCTTTCACCTTGTCTTCTCTGTTTTTGTTGTTCACATCTGTTTGTCTTTCATTTGAATTTTTCATTTGAATTTCCTTTTAATTTTTTTTTGTTTCTCCCTTTCGCTGGGCAACGCTCCATGGGTTAGCATTTCATTGAGAAGCCTTGCGATCTCTATACAGACTTTAACGGGGTGTTTTCCCCTAAAAAGGTTGGTGGTTTGGAGGCGTAGCTGCTAGGTTGGTTTGTCGTAGCCCTGTGATGTATCAGACTCGGTGTAGGACTGTGTGAACGAGATTATTTATGTCACGTTTATGATTTATGTATCGCACATTTACAGGAAAACAGCAATCATCAATTAACTTTTGTAATTCATCTAAAAAACTGCAAACCTTGATGTAAACTGTCGTTATCGTGTGTTCCTGTGCAGACGCCCCACTTGGTCAACCTGAATGAGGACCCTCTCATGTCAGAGTGTCTGCTCTACTACATCAAAGACGGGATTACAAGGTAACCACAACCTGAACGATGACTCACTGAAATGCTGCAGAGGAAGAGGTGGGGGAAAAAAACTGCAGGGATACTGCATTTCAACCAACTGTTAAGCAAGAGAAACTTTCAGAGTCGGTGGTGGAAATACTCTTGCTGATCACAACATGGTTACCATCTAAAGTTACCATCCTGCCCTCTTTGTCCTTCTGGTCCTCTTGGCTTCTCCTGTTGAGTATTATGTTACATTTTCACCCAAAGGATCACTGCTAAGAGTCTGCAGCTCTACTTTTGGAAAAAGAAAATATGAGCCTCATTCTACATCTTCCTGTCTTTTCACTTAAACGGCTGACTATACGTTAAGAGAGCGGTGTGCAGGCTCTCAAAATGGCCTCTGTGATTGTTCCAGGGTGGGTCAGGCGGATGCTGAAAGAAGACAGGACATTGTTTTAAGTGGTGCACATATCAAGGAAGAGCACTGCATCTTCCGCAGTGAAAGAAATGCCAACGGAGACGGTGAGACGAAACGTCACAAGCTTGCTTGCTTGTGTCGAGTGTAGTGTGCTGTACACCTACTCTGCGATAAATTTGAATGGAGAGATGCATATTTTAATCTTGTTTATACACGGATGCCTTCTAAGCTTTAAATGCAAGAGCATATTTAATGGATGAAATTAATGCATAAATAAGAACACAACTTCGCTTTTGGTTCAGATGGAAACATTAAACCCTGAAAACATTTACATAATGACTGACTGCTGGTTGTTTTTGTTTCTGAATGAAGTTATTGTGATGCTGGTGCCCTGTGAGGGATCAGAAACGTACGTCAACGGCAAGCGTGTTGACGATTCAATCCAACTTCGTTCAGGTACATCACTATATTTTTGTGCAAAGTTTTCTATGAACTTTGAATAATCTATATCACTGTATGGTTTGAAATGATATGTTGGTTTGTAGTTTTTATGTTCTTAGAATAGATAAATGGACTTTATGTCGAATTTAGCCGAAGCTGTTTGACTTCACAGTTCTCTGGTCTTTGTTTGATTCCTCGTTTGCACACATATGCACGCCCTTCTGTCAGGCAACCGCATCATCATGGGAAAAAACCATGTGTTCCGGTTTAACCACCCGGAGCAGGCCAGAGCCGAAAGGGAAAAGACGCCGTCTGCTGAAACCCCCGTGGAGCCGGTGGACTGGACGTTTGCTCAGCGAGAGCTCCTGGAGAAACAGGGGATCGACATGAAGCAGGAAATGGAGAAAAGGTGACGTGGCGCATCCCGTTTCATTCACGCTATTGAATTACGACCAGGTCGCGTGGTTTCAAGTATGGATTGTTTGCTGTGTTTACAACATGTCATACTCGCTTGTGCAGGCTCACTGAGATGGAAATTTTGTACAAAAAGGAGAAGGAGGAGGCGGATCAGCTCCTGGAGCAGCAGCGACTGGTGAGTTGAAATCAGCTTGAATTTATTCGAGCCCACTTTGTGAATGTAAATGTTTCAGACTGTTTTTGAGAAGTTTTGTAAGTGCAGAGTGGCTGCTATTAGGTGTTGAGATATAGTTTTTTTTTTCCTTCTATATATCGTAATTCAAAGCAGCTTCTTGAGCGATCCAGTTAGTTTTTGTGTGATTTTTTTTTGAGTGAAATGTAAGTGGAATTCAAAGTTAAAGCATGGTTTTCAGTGGCCAGTTACAATTGGAAAGCTTGTGTTTTGGATGCTAGTTTAAATCTGACTCGTACTAATTCTCACTCAGAGCTCTGACACTTTTAAGAATTGTTTGTTTGTGTGTGTGAGACTTTTTCTCCTAGCGCATGTATGTTCTTTTTGCATGGTTGTTTTTTTCCTGGTTTGAGACAGATAAGCTTTTACTTGCCTCCTTTCCGAGTTTCACCGACTTTTTTCCTGTGGCTATTTGATCGAGCCAGAAATAGAACATAAAGCTTTTCCCCTTTCCAGTTTCCCCCCTTTCCTCGTGTCTTCTGTAGTCGATCTGAATCTTGCAAAACAGCAACTCACGGCTAAAATTGATTGGACTGAAAGATGGAAATTGTTTGTCAAACACAAAAAAAAGAAGAATTGAGTTGGTATTGAAAAGCATAACTTCACTCTCTCAAAGTGATGCTGCGTTTGCATGGTTCATGTTAATAGCATGTTTTCTTTACTTAATTCGGTTTTTGGGTTTTGGACTAAGTTGCAGTGTTTGCTGTTGAGCTGGTCAACTCTGAAGTGGCTCTTGATTTGCTTGGATTAGATTTCTTCTCTAGTTTCTTGCTCTGTTTTATCTTGAGTTTCATCTCTTCAATGCAGTTGCTGACTTGTACAATGCATTGTGATAACAAAAAAAAAAAAACGATCCTGCTGTAGTTTCTGACAGATAGTGATAATGTGGTTTCTCATTGACTTCTTTGGCTACATCTCTTTTGCGAGCATTACCTGGCATCTGTGTAGCACACTGAGGGCACAACAACTCTGCTCAATCAGTGAATCACAGACCTCTCATTCATGTTCTGGTGGTTTTACGGGCAGAACAACCGATCACAGGGCGCAGACTCCCAGAATCATATTGAATTCCAGCCGTAGATACAGACTCACACACAACACCTGAATTATCTGTACCTCCTGGTTGTGATCTGTAATGTACGTTGTCTACGAAAAATGAGAAACTGCATTTTTTTTTTTCTTCGACTAACAACTTTCTTGTATTGGATTAACACTGACCCTCACTTCTGCCTTCTCTCTCGACTGGCTTTCAACTGCAAGAACACTCTGTCCTCTAACTCACCGCTTAATACTAAAAGCCACTCAAACCTTCTGGACTAAAGGGGGGAAGCTCCAAAACTTACCTACATGCATGCAGTTGTAGCATGTTTGGGATCCAGCTCTCAAATCACCAAAATTTTCAATGCAGAAGAGGAAAAAAAAAATCCTAGAACAAAACAAAAGGGCTCCAATCAGCAACTATCATCTTTTGATATTTCTCTTCTAATCATGATAGACATGCTTTATCTTTTACTTTTAATAACAATATGCAACATTGGGAACAATATTGGTAAACATGTTAGTTGTCCTTCTCAGACTTTCTCAGTTGGAGAAACTGTAGGTTTACATTTGTTGCACCATTACACTTGGAAAAAAAAAAGTCAATGAAAGCCACTCTTTCTTGATTTATTTGGTTCTGTATCTTGGTTTTGTCAGTACTTCTGTAAATATTGCATGTTGCCATACATCTTGTAAAATAATGATGTATGCTAACTATCTGGATATTTTTTATGGTGCGGTTGTTATAGTTTATTAAACAGTGTAAATCTGGATATTCTGAAATCAGATATTGATTTTAACTCTACTCGTGGCTGAAGTTCCCATGTTGCATATTTACATCTTTTATTCATTCCCCATTTTTTTAAGTCATTCTTTATCTTTTTATCATCTTCCACCTGTTTTCCCATTGTAATTTCTCTTTTTTTGGGAACCGTTTGGTTTGTGTCCTGTGTTGTTTTCTCAAGGACGGAGACTCTGATAGTGGGGATGACTCAGATAAGAGGTCTTGTGAAGAGAGCTGGAGACTGATCACTTCCCTGAGGGAAAAACTACCTCCCAGCAAGCTGCAAACCATAGTGAGAAAGTGCGGATTACCCAGTAGTGGGAAGAGACGGGAGCCGGTTAAGATGTACCAGATCCCTCAGCGTCGCCGCATCACCAAGGACTCCAAGTGGGTGACCATCTCTGACCTGAAGATCCAGGCCGTGAAAGAGATCTGCTACGAAGTGGCGCTCAACGATTTCCGCCACACGCGGCAGGAAATCGAGGCGTTGGCCATCGTGAAGATGAAGGAGCTCTGTGCTAGCTACAGCAAGAAGGACCCCAACGAGCGGGACTCGTGGAGGGCGGTGGCCCGCGATGTCTGGGACACCGTGGGAGTCGGTGATGAGCGCATCGAAGACGTCATCACCAACGGGACCCGACCTGGAGGGGCCGTTATGGACGAGCTTAAGGTGCACATAGATAAGCTGGAAGACATCCTCCAGGAGGTGAAGAAACAGAACAACATGAAGGACGAGGAGATCCGTGCTCTCAGGAACAAGATGGTGAAGATGGAGAAGGTTCTACCACTCATCACCCCAGAGGGGCAAGAAAAGCCTCCCGGCGACAGTGCTTCAACTTGCGAAGTCAGAACCCCCAGCTCTCAGGAAGGAAAGCCTCTTGGACCCGAGAGGCCTGATGGAGAGGATGTGGATTCACAAATGGGTCAGAGTGCAGGAGACGACTCGACCCTAAAGCGAGCCCAGATGCGCTGGATGCGTCAAGAGCAGCTCCGCCTCAAGAGCCTCCAGCAGCAGGAGATTTCCAAGCAGCTGCGCAGGCACACCGGGCCACATCGCTTCATCCCCCCAGAAGATCGCAAGCTTCGCTTCCCCTTTAAAAGTAACCCCAAGCACCGCAACTCGTGGAGCCCTGGCACTCATATCATTATCACAGACGAGCAGGTCATAGAGCTAAAGGTGCCCAAAGAAGCTGTGGAGGAAGAAGAGGGTGAGAGCCAGGCAGGAGAGGAACTCCCGACTGCAGACAAGATGGCTGCTTCGGTCGTCCAAATCACCCCTCCGCTGCCGAGTCCTGCGGTTCAGCGTAGAAACAAAGACTTTGAGCAAGGTCCGAGCCAGGGCCACAGACATAACTACAGGAACAACCAGCACCAGCAACCCCACGAGCGAGGCCGCAGCAACTCTTTTAACCACCGCCAGCGGCCCTCGGGCTCCATGGAGTCGCTGCAGCAGTCTGAAAACAGGAGGCACACGCAGGCTTTCTACCAGCCACGCCACTCCCCGAACCAGCCGTCACACCCCCAGCCTCACCACCAGTACCATCACCAGCAGCAGCCTTGCCACTATAACGGCATGATGTATGCAGACAACAGCTTCAGCGGTTACCAGCAGTACCATCACACCGACCTTCCTAATCATCAAATGAACTTTCAAGCGCCCCCACGAATGCGCAGGCAATTGTCTGCCCCCAATCTGAAAGCCAGCAGAGAGACGACGGTCTAACTCGGAGCGAGGAACTAGTTTCATACACTTTTACTAGGCAACTGCATTACAGATCACAACTCTGAAAAAAAAAACTCAGACTTTGCACTTGATCATTGTGTTACTGGTTGATCCAAGTATTTTATGTATCATATATAAAAAAAAGAAAGACATTTGATCATCATCATACTACATGCCATTTTTATGAGTTTTTGCTGCATTGTGTGTTGCCATCATGAGCACTGGGAGAGCTGTCAGAAGGATTTGAAGCCAACAGATGATGAAAGGAGACTTTTTTTTTTCTCAGAAGACTCCCCTCGCCTGCTCTGTTCATTTTTCCATGTGTGACAATTTATGAATCGTGCTTTGATTTGCCAAAATCATTTTCATGTTTGAAGTTCTAGGTTTTTTTGGGAGGGTTTTTTTTGCCCTTTTTTGTATTGATTACTGATTCATCTTTACTAGCCACTCCTGTATGAACATTTTGAATTGTGTCATTTTCATCAAGACCATTATTATAGTGCAAATTAGTAACAAAACCATATTTATTTATCTGCACCCTCAATCCGAGCAATATAAGTGAGAGAATTAATATTAATACATTTTTTTTTTTATGTAACGTCACCAAAAGTGTCTGTAATTAATCATGGTTGCCCTGCATCTACGTTTAAAAACTACTGTTTTGGAATGAGATTTACTTGATGCGTCTTCTCATATTCAAATAGTTTAAGCGCCTTTTAATGCACTCGTCATGTTAATCCTACTATGCATTTATAATTCACCATTTTCTTTTTTCCTTCTTTTAATTCATGCTTATGCGCATGTTTTTCCAACAAAAATCAACTTCTTTATTCGCCTAACCAGACTAACATTTTTAAAACCATGAACATAATTTTTCAAAGTGTAACTTTGACTTGCTTAATCCTTCGGCAAACTGCCAACCCACTTGCATTACAATATTTGCACTTTTTAAAATTCATAGATAAGCTGTATAATCATTTGACAAAAAATACTAATTACAATGTTAACCAAGTAACTGAAATCGTATGTATTGTATGAACCCCCTCACAAATATTTTCAATGAAATCTAAGAACCACTCGGTTGAAATACTTGAAGAGGAAGCTCGTTGGTAAGAACATTTCATAAATGTCCTGTTTTCCTCCTGTTTAAACCACGCGTCATGTTTCATTTGGCCTTAAAAAAAAGTCACGTTTCAGGTTTGTGGTTCACTGAATAAGCACAGAGTTCACTGTGTCTCCAATGGATGCCCGACAAAGTGTTGCCATGGTTCCCAAAGACTCACCCTGAAAACATGTTGGGAGAAGCACAAAGACTTGAAATGTTTGCATAATGTTATTCAGGAGAAATGTCCATATCAAATGAGATTTTGAGGACTGCCCTGTTTTTTAGCTGCCTCAGTATTCATGCAATCAGGATAGATATATCAGTGTTGGTATGGAATCAGCTGCATGTCGGTGTTTGTGCCTCTGCTTTAGCTGGTTCTCCAATGTGTTAGAAGTGAGTCTGCTTACCTTGCTGCATACGTAGCTTTAAAAAACAACACACACACACAAATTAATATAATTTAACATCTGATAGCCTTGAAATCAATTTTTTTTTATGGGAGGAGACTATCAAAATGTTAATCCGGTTGTCTGTTTTATACTATGAAGTATTGACGTGGGATATATTCTGCCTTACTATGCTGTAACAAAAACCAAATGATACAACATATGCAGCCACCGTTTGCCTCTTGTCTGTGACGACCTCTGCATGCAGTAGCTTCTCTGTCTTCAGCCCTAATAAATGCTACATTTTGAAGAATGTTTATTTAACGTATGCGCTGGTGCTCATGCAAGTAGCAAAAGCTGGAAAGTATACCACATCCGATTAACTGTACTGAGTACTGTTTTTTTTTAATTGCACATATATCCTCAAACTAGCTCTTAGTTTGGAGTGTCTGCTTTTTATTTTTGGGGACGACGATATCAAGTGCCTCAATGTGGCTGTGTACTGAGTCGTGTTGCTCTTCAATGGAACCACGTTGTTCACAAGTTTCAAAACAAAAAGGATATACTGCATTTTATCTGTTGCTGGAGGTTTATTTTTAATCATGAATGGAATAAAATGATGTGCTCCAAATGCAGCTATTTGTTATATTATCTTCTGTGTTGTTTTCGTTTGTTTGTTTTTGAAATTACTATCATTAATGTAATTAGAAGAAGAAATATACATTGAAATATCACACAGCAGTAACTATTTAGTATTGAATATACACACGCGCACAGTAGATTTGCTTTAATTTGTATTCCCCCTAAAGGTTGCAAAGACTTGTTTATGATTTTAAAGCTCTGTGAGTCTTTACAGATAGAATCAAGCTCATGTTTTGTTTCACAAACAAATTTAGCCATCAACAAAGCATACATAACTCATTACTGTTCTTCAGTCTATTTTTCAGGTATTTGTGTTTGAGATTATATTTTTCAGACACCTTTTTACTCCTTGCTTTCTACAAAATTGTTTTTTAGTTGTTTTAACCTTTATGTGCACAATTCATAGTTTTAGTGAAATAAAAAAAAAGCAGCTGATGTTAGGAGTTATGCATACTGGAGCTCCAGAACATCAGTAATGATTGAATTCTTAGAAATCAGTCTGAATTTTGCTTTAAGGAAACTATCCTCTTATTGAGATACTATTTTGGTTTTTCTGACTTAACAGCAATGCAAGTTGAATCTTTAGCTGGTTCATCCATACAGAATAAATTGTTAAAATAATAATAATAATTAGAGCTTCCTTGGTCGGGATCTTTGACTCGGGCCTCTGGCCCAATCATGCCGTGTGGCCCATTTAAATATTAATAAAACATATATTATTGAAGGTTTTAACAAAAAAGGACTTTTATTTTGAAAAAAAATGTTGGGGCCTTTTACTTCAAAAGCCAACTAAGCTCTAATCTAGCTAATTCCTAAATATCAATTTTCAAGGTTCTAGGTGTAATTTTCGAGAAACAGACTTTTAATTTGTAAATATTTAGGACTGTTCTCCTTTGTGATTTCATCGTGTTTTGAAGCCAATTCGATATTTGCGTTCAAAGGAGATGGCATATGCGCGAGGCTCTTTTTTGGGTAAAAATCTTATTGTGAACAGCAAACTGCAGACTTCCTGTTGGATTTAGTTCAGGGGTGTCGATTTGTGATTTTTAGGTCTTGATGAGACGAACAATTGAGTTTTGGTTTGATCCCCTACAACATTCCTATGGTCCGTGGTGGCCATTATAGTGTTTGTAGGTGGCGTTGGAGAGCCCATTTTGGCGTTCTGGGAGTTAATTTTTACATTTTCTTAAAATTTTCACCAGTCCTAATGAGTGTGCCAAATTTGGTGTGTGTGTTGATCTCAGACACTTTTTAACAAGAGGAAATGTTTGTGTAGGCTGCTGGGAAAAAAGGCTCATCTGGTGTGTGATCAGTTGATTTTCCACAGAAATTAATTATTATAGGAAGATAATTCCCATAAAATTATGAGAATTCAGTCCTCTTCTTTTAAACATTTTAACATTTCTGGTTTTGATTGAATGTGGTGAGAGTTTTTTTGTTAATTTATTTCAGCTTGTTTGAAATTAAATACAATTTTTTTGGGGAGATTCTGAATTAAAAAGCACCTCACGGTCAAGAGGAGCTGGATTTTACCTTCAGCTAAGTTATAGTCACTATTTAACCATAAATACATGTTTATGGACTGTGGGAGGAAATCCTGGACTAAAAAAATTATTGGAAATGGTGCAGTTAATTCCTGTAGGATGATCTGACCCCTTCAAAAAGTCAACAAAGGAAACAAACTGAAAACTAAATACGACCCAAAAAAGAAAACAACAAAACCCTTTGGAAAAAAAGAATTAAAAACATTATTTCCCTCAATAAGCTTCTCCTTCTTTCACTTTTGTTTTCAATTTGTCTTCCTAAACTATTAAAAAGTCGTTTAAAAAGTGTATTTAATAACCACAGAATCAAAGTCATCCTAAAAACAACCTTTTTTTATGGAATGTTTAAAATGATGAAGATCATCAGAAGCATTTTGTTGCCGTTAGAAGATTTGTTTACAAAGAGGTGATAACAACAGGAGTCAGTCCTCAGTCTGAGGTCTGAAGCAGCAAAACGGGGTGTTTCTGATCCTCTTCAAGTCTCCGTGAATCCTCTTCCTCACCTGCTTGAAAGGACCGGCGGAGGTCAGTACCTGGAAAGACCCGATGAGGGGGTCCAGCCCACTAAGGGGGTCTTTGGGGGGGACCGCTGAGGGGGTCCAGAAGGCTTAGGGGGTCCTCAAGGGGCCCGCCAAGGGGGTCCAGCCCACAGAGGAGGTCCAGGGTGGGCCTCCGGAGGCGGTCCTGCGAGGATCCTGGAAGGGGGCCCTGGTTCTTGTAGGACCGGGTGATGAAAGGGTGCTGCAGTGCCCCTTCAGCAGGTCCACCAGAGCCACATGGTCCTCCCACTCAGTCTCATCCTGGACTGGATGGATCTGCATCGACAAACAAAGTCCAGTCAGCAGATTGGCTCGGAGATGGATCACAAACCGAACAAACAAAACAAACTGACACAGAACAAAGCCGCAAATAAGGAACGATCTCAGCTTCCAGCAGATTTTCAACAAGAGCTCAATGTTCAGTTCAAACTTTTAGATATTTATAATAGTGAGTAGGTCGACTCTTAATCAGAGAGTTATCGACCTGGACCAGGTCATCCAGGCTGCCTGGAATGTCAAAATAGGACCGCTCTTCTTGTGCTGGCATTGGGTTCACCGCCGAGTTCCCCAGAAGTCTGCAGGACCGGAAATATCACAGCTGTTATTGAAATGATCCCAGTAAGATTTTTGGATATTACATATTTAAAAAAACATTACAAATTATGTTCAGGAAAAAAGGTCCTTGTTTAATAAAATTACGTTAAAAATCTTAGAAATTGATGTTACCTTGTTAGCTAGGCTCAGGGTGGATGAGCTGGAGTTCAAAATAAAAGCCCAAAACTCCTTCAAAATAAAAGTCCATCATAAATTACGATTTTGACTTTATACTGGATATTAGGTGTTAAGGTAGGCTAGGGGTGACCTGGCTTTCTAAATAAAACTCCCCGTTTATTAAATATGATACGAAAACCAATAAAAATATTTCGATATTTAGGGATTAACTACATTAGAGGTTAGTTGGCTTTCAAAATAAGACCTCCCACAATCACACATTTTTCAAAATTTAACTACTTTCTTTGTTAAAACCTTCAAAATGTATATTTTATCAATATTCATTGGTCCAGAAGCCATGATTGGGCCAACCCTGACGGACCAGAGGCCAGAGCCCAAGGTCCCAACCAAGGCTGCTTGCTGTTTTATAATTTATATTTGCTCATTACCTTTTCCTAAATTTCCAGTGTAAAATTTGTTATTGGATCTATTGCTTTCTTTATCATTTCAGTTTGTTCTTTCATACCCAACAAACTGTGTATTTGTATGCCTGTGACCTCCATTTCAATATCTTTCCACCTTGCTTCGTACTCGGATATGCACCAACTAACTACAGGTATCAGCTGTGCTGCCTACAAATATTCTTGTAGATTTGGCAAAAGCCTTCCAGCCTTACTCCTTGGAAGTTGGAAGAGTTTTGTATCTTGTTCTGGGTTTTTTTGCCATTCCAAATAAACCGCCATTCCCAAGAAATAACAATAGTTATTAATAGTTTTACAACTATTAATATGATCTCAAGCTTTTATCTACTCTTCTTTTCATCATTTAACTTTAGCCATATTGTTGTAAAACACACTTTAAAATGCATCCATACACTATTTACAGAAACTTCATTGTACATGAATACTGTATATGTACAGTTAAACTAGGATTTGGTTTATTGTCTTATCTCACCCTTTGGACTCGAGCAGAGAGAGGTCAGTGACAAATGAAAAGGCTGGATTGTTTCTCCAGAAGACTGTGAACAAAGAGGATGAGGTCATCAGGACCACAGCTCTGATGGCCAGGATGATGATGATGATGATGATGATGATGATGATGATGATGATGATGATGATGATGATGATGATGATGATGGCGCCCCTTATTGGATTACAATTGGCTCAGCACCGCTCCTCCTCCACTCCGGCAGTTTCTGAACAAGATGTTTCATTGTCTCATTAACATTTTTCGAACAAATTGACTTTGCAATAAGTAGAAGTTTGTCATCCATTACGTTTCTTTCAAACGTTGTCTATTTAGGTAGTTTCTTTCTGCTGTTTCAGGTCTGGGTATTGTCTGATATTTTGATATTTTACATCATCTGCAGCTTGCACTCTTCCTTATACACTGCATACAGAATATAACAAACATCCTGACTTGTATTAATACATGCTTGAAGATGAACATTTATTTATACGTATATCTCACTGTGTACAGTATATTTACAATCCCACTGTGGTGTCACGTCTTATCCCTAAAACACTCCACAGTGTGAACCAGTTACATTTTTTGGGTCTGCTGTGGTTCGTGTGGATACATTTTGGGGCATAATGAATCTTTAGGTATCGCCCCAAGTATTTCTCATTTGTGTTCGCAAGCCAAATACTGATTAAGCCCTGGATTTCTCCCATAATGCAAGGGTTAAAAGCCACAGTAAGTATCTGAGGTTGTGATATTAGGTCTCTGAATGCTTGCTGAGCTCACCTGTTGTTGCAGCTGATGGACGGCTCTTTATGTTCTTCTCCCTCTTCTTTGTGTGGGTGTTCAGGTTTACGAAAGTAAGCTGCAAGAACTTCAGAAACAGGTGGAAACGCGATCTCTGGTAGCCGAGACACCGGACGAGGAAGAGCTGGAGGAGGAGGAAGAAGAAGAAGGTGTGTAGAATTTCAGCTCTGGAGACGCATCTTTTATAAATATGCTGTTTACACATATATTTATCAGTGAACTGTGTTTTCTTCTACATTTTGTGTCCAGAGCCTAAACTACTTGGATGTGCGTATTGTATACATTTATACATGTTATGTCACCATCATTCAGACTAAAATGTAAAAAAAAATAATCCCTTACTAATTAAAACTAGTCCATAATTATGTCCACTAATATTTATGAATACAGCATTTACTAATGTTGCAGTATGTATAATGTTCCCTGAAATATTTTGGTGTTGTTGCCCAATATCTACTGGTAAACACTTCATGTGCTGCAGCACACACATATTGTTCTGCACATTGCAAATAAAACATGCACCATCATCCGCAGTGGAACAATGCTCATGATGAATTAATATCTAATGATGAATTTAATGAATTCTCATCCGTCGTGGTCACTGAGTGTTTAGCTAAAAGAGACTTATTTATCTAGACTAATATTATCACTCAGGTTATTATTATAAAGTCTGTATCTGACAGACTGTGACAACTTGTCACTTTTGAACACCTCGTAAGGAATATTTCAGTAAACTACTTAAACTTCCAGACCATAGTTTATTACATAAAGTTATTATGCATTAGTAATGCAAATTTTGTGGATAGTTTTAGACGGTTAAAACCTCCTGGATTTTACGTGTATTTACATTGTGTGTGTGTTTTATGTGTTGCGTTAACTCTGCCTTTGTCGCCACGCAGTACCATGGACCCAGCATGAGTTTGAGTTGGCTCAGTGGGCCTTCAGGAAGTGGCGGTATCACCAGTTCACCTCCCTCCGAGATCAGCTGTGGGGGAACGCCGTCTACCTGAAGGAGGCCAACGCTATAAGTGTGGAGCTGAAGAAGAAAGTGAGTCTCGTGAGCTTTTCTGTTGTTGTCCATTGTTGTGTATGAGTGTGAATGTCACTAACAGTGTGGAATGTTGGAGCTTGCTAAAACAGTGAAAAAGCACTATAAAAGTCAAATCCATTTATATCTTCATCGTAGCGTTCACCTGAATTGCTGCTGTCTTATTTTTATTAGAGTGCAGTGATAACTCATGTTGCGTAATCATTAGCTTTTTTTTATACATACATTATATTTCCACAGCCTTTCAAAAAAGTGGGCTTACAAAATGTTGTTGAATATGAATAATACATCACATAGCGGCCATCTGACTGATCCTTAATGTAATGTTTTCAGTTTTACAAGTGCACAGGGGGAAAAAAATGACACTAATGTGTTGAACATTTAGAATTAAAGGCAGTGTAATTTGAATCGTCAATAGTGTGTTTCCCGGGCAATTAATTTTCCAACTGGGACTACTGTGGAAGGCCGAGCCATAAATTTACCACAGTTCTTCTCATTATAAATGTTTTTCAATAAAGAGTAGTGTGTTACCATGTTTTTATAAGCTTCTATTCCTGCTCTGCTCTGCATCAGTATTCCTTAATTTAATATTCCTAACATTGAAATGTGTTCTCCACCATATAAGCACACGGCTTCACCTTTGACATAATTAATAAATATTTAGTTGTCCACATTTCAATGAAATATAATCCTGCACTGATTTTTAAAAAAAATTTTTAAGATCCTGCAGTTTTGCAATGTCAGTGTTATTTCTTTAAAAATGAAGCTCAGCATTTGTGTTGCTTTGATCATATCTGCTCATTTTCATTTAGTCTGTAAATCTCTTTTTGTGTTTTGCAACAATACAATGCTTTATTCTTTTAGACTCTTACAGCTTACGATATCCGTGAAATACAAATGGCGGCATGACACCGCATCCATAATGAGGCATATCTCAGTACATCCCGTTCAGTTCGTTCAAGGTAGAAATCATATGATCTTTTGTTTGGTTTTTCGATTCTCTCCATTCTCTTCAGGACACGCAGTGTTACTGGCAGCCACACAGGCATGAATCACCCTCACACAGCAGGGATTTTCTTGAGGGCGATGCAATAATTTTGCACGCTATATACGCACAAACCCACATGAGGCCCGAGGGCAGTCTCATGTGGGTCCGAGCATCACGAGGGGTTGCGTCTGCTGATGTTTGGGCGTCACAGACTTTCAGCAACAGCGAACTATCCATAACCTATGAAGTGTGATCACTTCATGTATATTTGTCTTATTACTCTCTTGAGTATCCACATGATGGTGGAAAGATACAGTAACTCATACAGTTTGTTTAATACTCAGATAGACCTGCTGAAGTAAAAGAACACACAAATCTAAATGCACAGGTCAGTCTTGTCAAGTATCCGGGGGCAGCACTGATCCATACCAGCATGAAGAAACTGAATGTCTTGCTGGTATGGTAAAATCCGGTCCACCTGGTTTGTTTTTTTTCTTCTTCCCCTTCAGGAGGCCAGTGTGATTTATACTTTTGTCCACTTCTACATGAGATATGATTGATTCTTGAGATAAATCTGTCACATGACATAGTCACACTGTTTATATCTTTAGGCGTCTCTTATTTATATCTACTCTCACTAAATGGTTTCGCATTTTTGCCCCCAGAGGATTCTGAGAAGAGAAGAGCCACAATATAGATACATTTTCTTAACCCTAATCTATCAATCTTGGCATGATGTCATTATTTTTGCGGTCATCCTTTATTTGTTCTTTGTCCTTCAGGTCCAGTTCCAGTTTGTGTTGCTAACGGACACGTTGTACTCGCCACTGCCCCCCGAGCTGCTGCCACCAGAGCCAGAGAAGGAGCGAGACCCTCGGCCTTTCCCCCGCACCGTGGTGGCTGTGGAGGTCCAGGACCTGAAGAACGGAGCCACGCACTACTGGTCCCTTGAAAAGCTCAAGTAATGCCCCTCCCTGATCTGCTCAAACTGGTCCTGGTGGTATTTACATATCGTCAGTGAGAATTTCCCTGGTTTGAACCTGGCTGAACTTTCTGTGCTGTTTGTTTGTGCTCTCTGGGCACGCATGGGTTTTCTATGATTTTCTCCTCTGTTGTTTACACAGAGTACCGTCTCTTGCTCATCAGATGTCTTTCCTTTAATAACAAAGAAATAGAATGAACACAAAAGGCTGATCATTCAATCATCCAACATTATTTCTTCTCTCCAGCCTTGAAACAGCTGCATATTCTCGTCTTTCGTCCGTTAATGTTGAGCGCTCTGTCATCATTTGCAGGCAGCGGTTGGACCAGATGAGAGAAATGTATGACCGCGCTGGAGAAATGGCCTCGTCGCACCAGGAGGACGGCGAAGGCACGCTGACGGGAAATGACCCCTTCTACGACCGTTTCCACTGGTTCAAACTTGTTGGGAGGTGCGTTGTCCTCACTCACATCCCTGCAAATCACAAGACCTTTTTGTTTGAATATTGTTTGTTTTGCTATTTGCTGCTTCTCTGAATAAATTGTATTTAATTTTCTACTTGCATCGGAGTCACATGTATCAACAATTATCACTTGTTTGGATGTCATACTTTATTTTTCTTTTTTTCTTGTTTTGTTGCTCATGTGAACCCCCCAGTGTTCATTTTCATTGTGATGTGTGATTTTATTTGATGTATTTTATTCCAATATTGCATCTCCCGTTGTATTCATGTTTTATATTTAAATTTCCATTTATTTAGTTTTTTTGTTTTTCTTTATCATTACGTTCTTTTTTCTTAATCCTTTGTGTCATTTGACTGTGTGTGTCTTCATTCTCATGTTGATATTTTATCCTTTGTATTTGTTTTGTTAAAAACGTGATGGGGTTGAATCGTAAGGAAAGTCATGGCATTTATCCCCTTTCACTCTGTACAAGATTTATGTTAATCCTTTCATTGCATTTCATTTTGGTTTGGTCATGTGTCTGTCTGTAATATGCTGTGACACCTCTTTGCTTTAATACCTGCTCTCTGCGATATTAAACCCGCTGCTGTAATCGCAATAGCTTTCAATTAATGCAGGGTTGTTAAGTACGGCTAAACAATATTATTTTTTGCAATACTTTTGCTTTTTATTAATTTTTGGGAATATTATGATGTGTCATACCAAATGCTATATTAGGCTGCTGTGGTGTGTCTTGACTTTCCTGTTACTCCATTGTTGCCCTCCCTTCGCTTTTTGCACCGCTTATCCCAAACCACCCGTCCTCGCAGCTCCCCCATCTTCCACGGCTGTGTCAACGAGCACCTGGCCGACCGCACGCCCTCGCCCACTTTCTCCACCACCGACTCCGAGATCACTGAGCTGGCCGACGAGCGCCAGAGCGAGATGTCCGACCTGATCGACGACGAAGCGTTCGTGGACGACACCAGCTCGGACGCCGGCACCGAGGAGGGCTCGGACATCTTCAGCGACGGCCAGGACCCCTTCTACGACCGTTCCCCCTGGTTCATCCTGGTGGGAAGGTTGGTGACTGGCACCCGCTTCCCGTTGAGGACAAGACGTCTGGGTGGGGGGAGGAGTGTTGGGCTGACGTTGGTTTAATTTACATGATTTATTGACATGGAGAGATATAAAATGAGTAATAAAAAAGGAATGAGTGGAGGTAAGAACAGACTTTAAAGCACAAAAACAGCAGCATATGAAGGCTGCTTGACAGGTTTACTGATTAATCCGATGTTCACTGAGGATGTCTGAATAAATTTAATTCAAACTGATGTTCCTCCCAATGAGAGATGAAAAACTAAATAGGCCACCGTATCATTTCAACAGCTGGCATGTCGGGGGGCTTAGAAACATGATTAAAACTCCAATCATATCTCCTATAAATGATCAGCAATTCACTCTTTTCTGATAGACTTGGATCATGTATTTATAGCAGTCAGAGATAATTTGGATTCTTTTTGTAATTTAACACGATTAGTCATACTTCTGTGCTCACAGGCCAGCTTAAAATGAGATAGGTTTTTAATTTAGGTTCACCCCAAAATTGAAAAGCCGCCATCTTTTTTCAGTCCACCTCCTCCCAGCATGACGTCTTATCCCCCCAGCGGCATCACAGCGCTCACTGTTAACCGCTGTCTGTGTATGAAATACTCGTATCCACTGTGTCAAAGCTGTGTGTTGCTCATTTTCATTTGTTTTTTATCTTTTAAACATTGTTTTTTTTATTTTTTTTTGTATTTGAACCATTTTGTTTTAACCTTGTTTGTTTTAACAATATTCCTGATATCCATACTTGTGTATATTAACTCACTAGCGGATGACAGTCATGTTATTTTGTTTGCGCACTTGGATTTGTTTTCATTCATGTTGAAATAACATGCTGCTGCAGCATCTGAAATCACCAGTGCTGAAAAACGTATTTCAGCAAAATAAAGCTGTGTGCCGATCTTAGGTGTGAGGCAACTTTATCTGTGGAAGATTTAAGCCGGACACACTCTGCAACAGACATAGCTCAGCTACCTGCGTCACAGTGACTTCAGCAACCATGCAGATTGATATCTTCTCTTCATCCCGGCCTTGAGCTTCCTCGCTCTGGGGTGGAAGAAGAGGGGGGCGGGTTGAGAAGGGGTGAGGAGAAGCAGCAGGTCACCAGGGGGTGCAGCAAAACAAATCAAATCCCACAAAACAAAATGTCAGAGGGTGTGCGAGTGAGAGACTAACACTGCCATAATGCAGCACAATAAGGCTCTTTTACGGCCCTTGCTGCTGCATCCCGGCCGATCCGTCATCACCCTGTCACGCTGTTTAAAAATAAGGCAGATGGTTCGAGCTGCTGCTGATTTCAGAGCCCTGAAGCATGTTTAATGTCATATTCATGTTTGTTTTTCCCCTCACTGATCTGTGGCGTTGTCCCTTCATGTAGTTGTCACTAATATTCTAATGGTGATTACTGTAGTCAGTCTGAACACTGTCTTTTTAATTCACTTGAAAGTGGATAAGGTAGAGGTATCATAAAAAATGAGTATTTTAATTCTACTTTCACTAGGTTTCTGATGAATGAAATAAAAATTCATGACAATCACGCGACTAAAACACACATCAGATATCACATATTGGTGTTTGTAGAAAATATTTCACACCCAATTACAATGTCTTCTCCTCTTTTCCTTTTTATTCTCAGAGCTTTCGTGTACCTGAGCAACCTGCTGTATCCTGTTCCGCTGGTTCACCGTGTTGCTATAGTAACAGAGAAGGGCGACGTGCGTGGTTTCCTGCGCGTGGGGGTCCAGGCGATAGCTGGTGAGTAATTAATGAGAATCTTTAATGAGGAAGAGTAGTAGGGCAGATAGAAAACATGCTATATGCTTTGTATTTAGGCCTTATGGTGTATTTCTATTTGTGTGAAAGTCAGTACTGTCCATGTAGTATGGCTTTGCATATAAACAGAAAAAGATTACTTTTTGAAGATGCATATTTAAGGGCCCTTCAAGTCACAGATGTGTTGACAGAGAAGAAGATCCTTTTAGAGTCTGTGTCTTCTTTCTTAACGTGCTCTGACAGGTTAAGTCAACCATGACAACGAAAGATCCTGATAAGATGATGTTTTTTGTCTTTGTAGCTGACGAGGAGGCGCCTGACTACGGGTCAGGAGTGAGACAGTCGGGAACCGCCAAGATTTCCTTTGATGACGAGTACTTCAAAAAGGTAAGCCCCTCGTCAGATGAAGGGAGTTTCAAAGTTTGTGTGGGTGTGTGAGATGGTGAGCAGGCAATATTCAACATCAAATGTGAGGAAGAAGTCTGATTTATTTTTATTTTTTTATTTCTACTTATTGAAGACAGAGAAGGAATAGCAAATATTGTCAATAAGCAATGCAATGCACCATAAATAGAAAATATTTTATCTCCCTTTTCCAGCTATATGCTAATTCCTGCCTGTGTTTCCTCCCATATAATCAGAATGACTTTCCCTCCACGGTTATGACCCGCTCTGGCTTGTCCCTGGAGGAGCTTCGCATTGTGGAGGGCCAGGGTCAGAGTTCAGAGGTCATCACACCCTCGGAGGAGCTCAACAGAATCAATGACATGGGTATGGCTGCCAAACCTTCACCTCACCACTCGTAAATTTGTGTACCTCGCTGGCCCAGTGGGAAACACGCATTTGGCAGATGGGCCTGTTGAATGTAAAAGAGGACTTATGAGGTTTTGTTATGGAAATGAGGCTTAGTGCTGTTTTTTTTTCCTCTCACTTTGTGAAGGAATGTGTACAAAGATGACATCAAAACCTTGAAAGTGTACACAAACAAGTCGCTGCTCAGAATTTACATGCAGAACACAAAGCAGAAGTACAGGTACACATGAGGGTCAGTCCTGATAAATTTTCACTCAAGTCCATCTAACCTTGTCTCTTGTCCAGATCTCAAACTGGGGAACATTGCAGACACCAAGTTGAGCCACAGCGAGGGCCTGGCCGGCCAGCTGGAGGTGGGCAGCGTCTTTACCTTCCGTGTGACCGTGCTGCAGGCCAGTGGCGTCCCGCCGGAGTATGCTGACATCTTCTGCCAATTTAAGTGAGTCCATAATTCCTAAAAGCACCGTGTGAAATCTCGGTCACAAACCTCGCATCTTCCTTAGTCCCACAGAGTTTCTTTAATGCATCTGCTTAGATGGTTTGTACTGTTATTAACAAAAACATATTGATGGTGCCTTCCGAAAATATGTATGGCAGCCACAAAAGAAACATAAGTGAAAAGATAAATACGACTGTAACATTACTGGAACAGGACTGAAGGTTCAAAAGGAATCAAATATAAAGGAAAGTATAAGAAATACTGCAGACAAGTAAAGTGAATATATGCAAACATAAACATACCAACATGTCACATTCACATATGCCAGCACAAAAGTAGAGACACCTGAAAAACATACAATGGAATAGAGCATTTTTCCCATCATTCTTTCCTATAAGCTTTTGTCACATATAAACAGAACATGTTTATATTACATATATTTCTGATTGTAAATACAATGATTCAAATGTTACATTATTTCAAAAGCTCAAATTAATTTCTTTATGAGTTTTACTGAGTACCACATTTTGAGAGAAAAATATTAACATTATACTAACAATTATTGTGCAAAACTTGTGTGGCCTCAGTGTGTTGCAGATTTGTTGTTTTTGTTATATATGTAAATCATTTGTTCTTTAATTTCCAAAACATAAGTGAGTTTCCACCTGACTAGGATCTTCCTCTCTTGTAGCCGTCTGTTGTGGCTTTGCTGCTTTGCTCTCTGGGCAGGTCTTTTGTTATGGATTTCTTAGTAGAAGCAGGATGAATCATTCATCTGTATAAATCTCTGCAATTGTCTCATTAAAATGAGTCATGAAGGACGGCAGGGAACAGAATGTATTCATATCCTGAGAGTCCTCAGTTTGTTGCAGCTCCAGAGAAAATACAAATTTTGGATTTTTATAGTCACACTGTCCACAGCAAAACTACTAATTTGAGGTCAATACAAATAGCTGAAAGTTATTGAGCAATAATCTTTGGCAATTTTTTTCAAGTTTCCTGCACCGTCATGACGAGGCCTTTTCCACCGAGCCTCTGAAGAACACCGGCAAAGGGTCTCCTCTCGGCTTTTACCACGTCCAGAACGTGAGTGCACACACAACCAGCTCCCACCGCAGCCCTTTTATTACTGGATTGGCGGCATTTACATTTTTTTTTTTTTAATTAATGACTTGATCATAGATTTAAAGCTTTATTTTTTCTGTTTTTTTGAATTTTTGGAATATATTCAACAGTTTTGGACTAAGTTGTGTACTCATGCCAAAACTTCAACAGCATTTTGTTAACTTAATATTTTTTATTATCATTGGAGCAGATTTCAGTGGAGGTCACAGAGTCTTTTATTGAGTACATCAAGAGCAAGCCCATCGTGTTTGAAGTGTTCGGCCACTACCAGCAGCACCCGCTGCATCTCCACGGCCAGGACCTGATCAGGTTCGTAGCTTTTTAAAACCCTCCTCGCCTTGAGGTATTCAGAGATATATGATTTGTGCAGCACATTTGGGCTTGAACTGGTTTATCTCCAGGTCCTGTTGTCTAATATCTGCACATTTCTTTAGTCCTCCTACACCATCGAGGAAGTACTACCCCATCCCCATGCCCCTGTCCAAACCAGGTGAGGATTTCAATGTCACTGCAACACTTCCTGTTCTGCTACTCACCTTCATTTCAGCATAATTCTCTTCACACTGATTACATAAGCATGCCTCATGTGTTCACTATGCTGTCATGTTTTTTGTTTTGTTTTTTGCTTCCTTTGGATTTTAATTTCCCTCTTATTTAATCATTTTCCCACAATGTGTAATCTTCTTAACCAATTCTGTCCTCGCTCTACCACTCCTCTCCTCTCACATGTCCCCTCGCTCACAATTTGCGCACAACATAACCAGACCATACCCGTAAGATAGAGCTGATCCGCTACCTCGTAAGCGGCTATATGAACGGCAAGGTCCTGGACACGCTGTCCGAGCACGCCAACGCCCTGGCCTCCTCCGCCGTGGCCAGCCTGGAGGACGAGGCCGAACAACTGTCTCACTTCCCCTTCCTCTCTGTGCTCAATGACCCCGTTTTCGTTGTGCCCAGGCACCACGGTTAGTACAGTGGGACAGTGTAGCGGCTCAGCAGCCGGGCATTAGATGCACCTGTGTTGTGGTGATTAGACTAGCGCTGTGCTTTGCTCCCGTGCTGCTCTGTGACTGCCTGGCGGCAGCACAATGATCCTCTGCAGTGGTTGTGTGTGTGCTGCACCTCGCTGCAGGCAGTCAGGTCCAGTCCGCTCTAGTCCTGCCCTTCCCTGCCGCTTAGAAAGCGGCCTGTGCTGACACCTTCAGGTAAATCTGTGGCATCCACTGAACCTTAAGCCAAATACTGAAACCAGTGTTTATCATAATTGGGGAGGATCACTGACGCGGCATTTACAAGCCTGTACCAGACCCGAGAGGCTTAAGCCTTTACACATAGAGCTACATTCCAGTTACAGCAGATTTCAAGAGAATAATATTTCTTTTCAGCCACATTGAACACAAATGGATGTTACCGTGTGCCTCAGAGATTAGACTGCTTCAACAGTAACGTAATCCTGATGTGTCAGACTGCAGGGTGTCGTCAGTGTAATCTGTGATTTAGCCGCTCTCAGCCTCAGTGTGTTCAGAGCAATCTTAAATATACGTTTGCTGTCAAAAGACCATTATTTAAAGGATCTGCACATACAAGTAGCATCATAGAACTCTTAGCTTGCAATCGAGGCCAAAAAATTATGATGCAATTGTATTATATCGTGTGATAAAATTTTTTTTTTTTCATATTTTCATACTGATTTTTTTTACATTTTAATTTTAGTTGAAAAATAAGGCCTAAATCATCTTCCATTAGACAATAAGGTAAAAGTCCTCTTTATAAAGCAAATGTGTAAATATTTCTGAGTGCCCTTAAAGCTTTCTGCCATTAGCCGTTAAAACATATGTGCAGTTATCAGCTTCAGTATTTCACCAAAAGAGGTAGAATGTGTTCTATTATCAACATTGTAAGTTGTCAGGTAACAGTATAGTACAACTTTGCCAAAATACTGAGATAAAAACTTCAGTTGTACAACCTTCGGCAAATGTTTGATCTTTCTGAAAAGACTGAAAGGAAGATACATTTATGGTTATATCATCAGGATTTACAAGTGACAATCATTTAGTAATGACATCACGTGGAATAAAAAAAAAACCCATGTTGTGAATCATCTACACCTTTGCCACATTTCCACCCTCCATTTACCAAACCAGAATCTGTAGCTATTGTATTTGCTGTTATTATGTTTTAATCTGCTCTTCTTTCCTGTGTGGATGCGGAAGTTCCCGCCACCAAGCTGAACACCATCACCAAGTCCAACCTGGGTCAGTGTGTCAGCAAATACGACCTGCTGGTCTGGTTCGAGATTAGCGAGCTGGAGCCCACTGGAGAGTAAGTTCATTAACTATGTTTCAATCCGATAACTGTCACAAGTGTGTGAAATTTCAGACGCTGCAAATAATCATATTTTTGTCCTGCATGTAATATTGGCTGGATCTCAATAAAAACATACATAATGAGGTTTTGTCTTGATTTTTCTTCCCCTTGTGCAAGTTTTTTATTTTGCCATTTGCATCTTTATTGTTTAATAAAAGTTGTTATTTACTGTAACTCCTCCCTCTGTCTACAGGTACATCCCAGCTGTAGTGGATCACAGCGGCGGGCTGCCCTGCCATGGCACCTACCTGCTGCACCAGGTACTGAAGATCCCACTCATTGTTTGCACTCACTCATCCATGAAATTCATTTTGTACTCATTTTATGATCTTCCCGGAGGACTCCTCGGAGTAAAATACACTCTAATCATTCATTTTAAGCTATTAATTTTTTTTTTCTTTTGTGAAGGAATTATTTATAAGCTTAATTTCATTTGAAGCTGAGATCCTGAGCTGTTGTTGTCTCTGTTGCAGGGCATCCAGCGGAGGATCACGGTCACTCTCATCCATGAGAAAGGGAGCGAGCTCCACTGGAAGGACGTGCGAGAGCTGGTTGTTGGTAAGCAGAAACAAAACGATGAGAAAGATAGTGACATTTGCTTTGAGACTTTCTCATAAAATGAGCTATGCTGTATGTAGATGCTGAAAGATGATAGATGTTTGTATTAACAACTTGTGCTCGTCTGTGCCTCTCCAGGTCGTATCAGGAACAAGGCAGAGGTGGACGATAGTGCAGCCGACGCTGTACTCTCTCTGAACATCATCTCTGCTAAAAATATCAAGTCGTCCCACAATACCAACAGGTAAGGGAACCACCCACAACTGTACATGATCCTCAGTTATAAACTGATCTAGTTTGGACAGAAGAGTTATCTGTTGTTGTTTTGACTGAATCTTGGTCATTTATTTGCTTTTATTTACTTTACTGCGATCGAGATTTTATTTTGTCACGTTTAATTCATTGTCATGTGGTATAGTTTTATTTCTTTTTCTCAAAATCTGTTTCTGATACTATTTAAAAAGGCTCTGCATGTCTCTTTGTCTTTATATTTATCTCATTGCATGTCGTTTTCCATTTCCACTGCTGCTAACTCTTCTGTTGATTTGCTCCATTGTGTCTTTAGCCTGACTCTCTGTGCTTCTCTTTTTTCTCTGTGCACTCTTCTTCTTCCTGCTGCGGCTGGACTCATGATTGTGCTCAGGCTTTCTATTGATAAAGATATTGATAGGTACCAGTGCCCGAGAACATAGGGCTCCTTCTCTGAAAGAGCTCTATGCTTCTCATTAGTTCTGTAGACTCATAGTAATAAGTTTGTGTTACATACTTGCGCGTTGCAAAAGGATCTGTCTTCATGTCCAACAATGTTTAGTTCTTAAATATCTGAGAAACTGTTGTTGGACATCTAAAGGCAATCCAAAATGCAAGTGCAACAGTTTTTTTGGTATGTTTTTGTAATAATTTGTGTTTTTGTGAGTCTAAGTCAAACCACAGTGCTATGTTGATCCTCTGTGGCACCCTGATATTTCTAAATGAAAGCTTTCCCCTCAGTTGTTTTTCACTGTGTAACTCATTAACTACTAAGGCTTGGGAGGGCAGCTCTGTCTCTTGTGTGAGGGTAAGAGCACCCCCTGCTGCCCAGTGCTAGGACAGAAACTCACACACAATCATTAATAGCTGTAATCCTGCTTTTAAAATATGTAAAGTTGTTTTGTTGTTGATCGTCTTTATATTAAGAGTCACTCTACTGTTGTAGAATAAACCTCCACTTAATCACCACTCTGCTTTGCGTGAGCAGACACCTGACACTCTGTGGCCCCCCGATGTGTTTGTTGTCTGGGTCTCACCTCGGTGTGTTTCCTCACATCTTGTCATGACTAAGCTTAAGTAGGAGGCTCACTTCTATCACTGCACAGCCTTCACTGCTCGGTCTGTAAGGGTTGTACTCCCATCATCAGTAACAGATTGATGTCTGACTCCGGTTGAGGTCATTCACACTCTTTGTGCACTAACTCTGCTGTGTGTGTGTCTTTCCCCCTCAGGACCTTCTATCGCTTCGAGGCGGTGTGGGACAGCTCCCTGCATAACTCCCTCCTGCTAAACCGAGTCACTCCTTATGGAGAGAAAATCTTTATGACCCTGTCTGCATATCTGGAGGTCAGTCGCTCCTCAGCTGTGATGCACTTGTTAGCAGCGGTTTATCTCTCGGGATGTCTTTAACGCTGTGCTTCCTCTTCACAGCTGGACCACTGCATCCAGCCTGCAATCATCACCAAAGACATCTGCATGGTCTTCTACTCCCGAGACGCTAAGATCTCCCCTCCCCGTTCTCTCAGGAACCTCTTCGGGAGCGGATACTCCAAAACCCCCGACTGGTGAGACGTGACATCAAACTGTGCTGAATAAATAAACAGAGTTTTTTTTGTGTTTTCTTTTTAAACAAAATCTCTTCTGCTTCATGACAGCAACCGAGTCACCGGCATCTACGAGCTGAGCTTGTGCAAGATGTCCGACTCTGGGAGCCCAGGTGAGAAGACTCAATCTAATGACATTTTAAAAATGAAACAATATGAAAACAAACACACAATGTAGTTGAAACTCTATATAATGATATACAATTACATACAAAAGGAATTAGTACAAAAAATGTGTTGGTTTTTTGTTTTTAGATGATTATTTGAAGTGTGACTGTCAGAGACTGTCACAGGAAAGTTAAAAAGATAATACAGTCCCTCTACCAAGTGGGGTCAACCTTTAAAATGTTTATATCAACCGAACAGCAGATAACCAGTCAAAATATTTGTGCGTGTTTAGTTCAGACTTAATTCAGCTTTGTAAATCTTTCGAAAAACTCTGAAGTCAAAACTAGAATTTGAACAAGTGTCTGTCATGCATGTTGTGTTCATTCTTCGTGACCTCTGTTCCCCCTGAGCAGGGATGCAGCGGCGGAGGAGGAAGGTTCTGGACACTTCAGTGGCTTACGTGCGTGGAGAGGAGAACCTGGCCGGGTGGAGGCCCAGAGGAGACAGCCTCATCCTGGAGCACCAGTGGGAGCTGGAGAAAATGGAGCAGCTGCATGAGGTAGGAACCTCCTCATGTCTCCTATCCACCGATGCTGCTGTGGTAAACGTTTCCTCTTTCAAAGGTTCCCCTCTGCTGTGCTTTTTCCAGGTGGAGAAGACCCGTCACCTCCTCCTGCTGAGGGAGAAGCTGGGAGAGGCGACTCCGGTGGGAACGGCTCCCACCACCAAGTCCCTGAGCGAGTCGCTGTCCCCCAGCATGAGCTCGGGCACTCTGTCCACCTCCACCTCCATCTCCTCACAGATCTCCAGCACCACCTTTGAAAGTGCCATCACGCCCAGCGAGAGCAGCGGCTATGACTCGGCTGACATCGAGAGCCTGGTGGATCGTGAGAAGGAGCTGGCAACAAAGGTTAGAGGAAGTGATGTGATGGTTTTCTCTCTGATAACGCAGCCTCTCCTTCTCTGCCATTAACTCGTCCATGTGTCACTTCTGTCATCTCGCAGTGCCTGCGTCTCCTGACACACACCTTCAACAGTGAATACAACCAAGTGGTCAACAGTATCAGTGACTGCAAGGTGAGGAGTCACACAACATACCCTTTTACTCACAATGCATCTCATAATTTCAGCAATTTAAACTTTTAGAACCATGATTACAAACTCTCCTGGCAGGTAAAGGTTCAAAATTGAATTGGGCAGATTATAGGATGACATGAGGATATTAAATGAAATTCATCAATCATCTTACACTAAAAGGACAAAGTGGCTCCTGCAGGCAATTCAGGATCAACTTTTTGATCAACGCCTGAACATATTTGTATTGTGAGGCCAAGCTGGTGTATTTTGAGTGCACAGGGAAAACATGCTTACTGCACACATGAAAGCCACATTCGGGGGTCAGACCCAGGCCTCGTCACTGTGAGGCAAGAGTGCAAACCATTTAATTATCGTGTCACCTGAACAAGAGATCTGGTCTAATAAACAATTCAGGTGCCTCCTTCGCAAGCTAACCTCCATCTCTCCTTGTTTTTCTCTCCAGCTGTCCGACATCTCACCCATGGGTCGCGACCCATCAGTGACCAGCTTCAGCAGTGCCACCCTCACCCCCTCCTCCACCTGCCCCTCCCTCTCAGACTCCCGCTGTGGATCCCTGGACCAGAAGTAAAACAGCCCCTCTTTATACCTTCGTGCCTGCGTTCCTCAAGGTTTTCGAACATCCTGTGATGTTAACTCCGTGGTTTGTCTCTCAGGACTCCAGAGAACAGCTCTCGTGCCTCCAGCCCCGCCTGCTCGGACTATGAAAACTTTCCCATGGTTCCCACCCTGGAGACCTCCTACCTTGCACGAGCTGGAAAGAACGAGTTCCTCAACTTGGTGCCTGATATTGAAGAAATGAGGCCAGGGTGAGGAATGACACGTCGCCTCTTTTGTTTCTCTTTGTGTGATTCTTACACTAGAGGAGTAGTTGTCATCAATATGAGATGTGGCCCAAACACAGCTGTTCTCTAATTCAAGCAGAAATTATGTGGATTGATTGAAATCGCTGAACCTAGAAGAATTGGGCTGAAATTAAAAAGGACTGGATCGATATGAAGAAAAATAAACACTGCTCCAAGAAAAGATTTTTTACTGATTTCCCTCCATTATTTCATTTTATTCCATCCCAGATCGGTCGTGTCCAAGAAGGGTTTCCTGAGTTTTATGGAGCCGCGCTCCAACTCGTGGGTGAAGCACTTTGTGGTTGTTCGCCGTCCCTACGTGTTCATCTACAACAGCGACAAAGACCCGGTGGAGCGAGGCGTCCTCAACCTGTCCACAGCGCAGGTGGAATACAGTGAAGACCAGCAGGCCATGCTGAAGGTACACACTCGGCATCAAAGAAATGTCACAAACTATTTCTTTATCAGGGTTGTGGTTGGTTTACCAGAAGTTACTTGATTTCACATGATTGAACATGAAGATAAACAACACAGTGATTCAGCAACAAGCTTTAATTTTTTATTATTTGTAATATATTTCATTTTGTATTCAAGATATTTGTTGCGTGTTCTTTTACTTTTTAGACTCCCAACACATTTGCAGTGTGCACAAAACACAGAGGAATCCTTCTGCAGGCCAACAACGAGAAAGACATGAACGACTGGCTGTACGCTTTCAATCCCCTGCTCGCGGGAACGATAAGGTACGCAGACTCCTCTCGCTCTGCACTTAGCCAGAAGAAGCATTTTACGCTTCTCAAGAGCCATGTTTTACTGACTGTGATGTGAAACGTCCCCACAGATCCAAGCTTGCGAGGAGACGCAGCGGCCTGGTGAAGAACTGAGCGACAGCGCGGCGCCACACAGGAAACTCGGGCTCCGCTGCTTCTGTAAAAGCCTTTGAACATACAGAGTGTTAACACTTATTAACCATTGTGATTCTTGACGGTTTTCTCTTGTAAGTAGACTTGTGGCTTAAGTCTCCTTTCATGCGACTACAAGTTTCAGTTCCAGAGATGAATTTGCCACCCCTCCTTTCCCTCCCTTTGCCAACTCCCCCTCGACCTCCTACCCTCTCTCAGCTTTCCGTGTTTTTGTTTTCGATGACAATGTTTGGGTCAATTTTCCGTTCGGCTTCGTCGTCATTCCCCCGAACTCCCTAACTAGTAGCATGTTGTAGTAGTCTATTTGTGTGTGCACGACTCTTCAGAAAACTGTTCTTTCTGGCCACTAACTTTTCAGTTTGCCAATCATCTGTAAAGAAGAAAAGAAAAAACAAAATCCACCTCTATCAGTGTTACCTGTCTCCGAAAAAGAGTTTATTTTATTTTTTGGTTGTTTTATGGATTTTGTTTTTCTTTTTTGTTATAATATGCTTGCATGATAACTGCAGCAGTCCTCAGGAGAAGACCAGATTTGCTCAAACAGAAAATCAGATAACCCACCGTTTTAATCACGAAGGAAAATATCGATGACTATGTCCAAGTGATATATAAGTTTATGCTACTGAAAAACAAAACCACTCCACCAACTCTTGCTGCTATTGAAAATAGGTTTTGTTTTCTTCTATTGGCACCGGGGCCGCTGCCTCTCCCGAAAGCTGATTCCCCCCAACCCCCCCCCAAACTATTGCCTAAAAAACAAAGTAGTCATAGTTCCAATTTAGTGAAACGTGAGTGCAGAACAGGGTCTCTTTAATCATCAGTGTGACATAAGACACATTGAGATCTATTGACCAGAGTATGATTGCATTTGTGTTAGCCAAAAAATACATTCTTAAGTGGATGAAACTATCAAAAACATATGAATATGATCCGCAGGATAATGGATCGTGCCTACAGGGTGACCCACACACTTGTCCCTGCCCTTTGAACTGTTTCACTTAAGGAGCAAACAGGGTTTAGAGGAGGAGGAGGAGGAAGAGTGGGAACAGCATTTAGAGGCCACATCACCTGTACATACAGTTTGCTCTTGGATCGGCACTTAGCTAAACGCTCATTGAAGACATTCCTCTTAGCTCCGTTGGCTTAAAGTAACGCGCTGAGCCTCAACATTTGCTCCTGTTTTCATGTAAAACATCTCGTACTTGTGAGACCGAAAACAAAAACAAAAACGCACTTAAAAAGGGAGCATGAATGGAGAGTGAAGTGTCTGAGCCTGAGCTGTAAGACAGGTAACTGAAGTAGTCGGTATTCACCAGAGTTCACCATGTGTTGATTTTCTATTGACATTTTTTAAGTGAAACCTCCTAACACATCTAACTCAGTGTGTATTATTTGAAGCTCATAACAA
Organism: Parablennius parvicornis; assembly: GCA_900302745.1. Taxonomy (NCBI): domain Eukaryota; kingdom Metazoa; phylum Chordata; class Actinopteri; order Blenniiformes; family Blenniidae; genus Parablennius; species Parablennius parvicornis. The sequence goes on from OMNM01000006.1 coordinate 39,178, forward strand.
TATCAGTTGGTTTTTCTTTCTCTCTTTTTATTAATCATTCCACAGTGAGGTTTTTCTACGAAATATAAGAGGGCATTCATTTCCTAATTTGTAACCAACATCTCTCGGTGTTTTATCTTATTTTGCACATTAACACATATCTATAGCAAGACAACGGCAGATCATATAGGTCGAGTCCAGGATTATTTCTGAGTATCAGGACATGAGCATATATCAGGGCTACACTGGATGACAGCTGTTTTAACAAACACAAAAACTAGGTTTAAAAAGAGAGAGAGAAGCAATTTTAAAGGGAAGACATATTCAGAAGTTTTATTTGTGATGTTGCTCATGGAAATGTTTGCTCTGCGCGTCGTACTGCGGCTTTCGCGATAGGCTCTTGGTAAATCTTCGATGCCTTTGTCTCTGTGGACGACTGAGGTTTGTTGACTGCAGTCAGGCTTTAATAAACTCTGGCCAACCAACCAGCAGTGAGCCTGCTGCATCTTAATAGGAGGACATTAATGTTACATACACAGAAACAAAGGCATTTGTGATTTATAGTAAAGGGGAGCTGTTGTATGATCCATGCACAGCCTGTCTGACTTCTGGTAAGCCAACCTGCTGGTCAGACGGACGAAAAACCGGCTGGATCGTTGCTTCATGGGAAACTGTTTTCATCTATCAAGGAAACCGCAGGACGAGTAACAATGACAAAGCATCTATGCACGAGCACGGCTCAAAGTGCAATGTGCATGTGAAGAGGTGCACATTGACACCAGCTCCTCGCAGAGCAAACATCCCCCTCCCTCTCGAGGGACTCATTTGAAGAGGTATATCATTTTTAGATTGTGTATTTATTGTTTGCAATGTATATATTAGTTTGCAGCTCTTTGCACATATTAATAAAAGGTTCAACTAACTGATCAAAGAAGGTCTGCACGGTTTAGTTGTTCTGCTTGTGATGAACCAAATGACAGAGTGGCAGCCTCCTCCAGTCCGAGCTGGACGAGAGTTGAATGTACGATTTAGGTTACGTGTTGTAATTACGAGGGAAACAAAGAAGGAGAAAGAGACCTAAAAATGTAACCTGCTGCGTTGCTTCAGAGGATTACATTCATCCTTCCTCTTTATCAGAAGGTGGTTTGAGGTTATTAAAGGTCAATTTTGTTTTTAGGAATATTTACTCATCATTCATACTCGCATGCGATCTGAACTCGTATCAAAATCAAGGTGGTTATAGACTCATTTTTATGTTTTTTCTAATATCAGGGAATACAACACAAAGTAGCTAGAGACATCAGAGATGAGAGTAAACTATTGTTTGTGATGGTGTCTTTCTTCACCTCTACACTTTTTCTTTTGTTTCCGTTGATGCCTTTCAAACTAAACTAGCCATGATATTTTTCACCCCACCCCCTCCGATGAATACTATCAGTTCACTACGCTCCCTTTTCAGATCTGTTTCACCGAAAGAAAAGAAAAATGACAAACCACCACATTAACACTGTACATTATTTGTCAGACTGGTTTCATTTTCATACTTATTTTGTAAATATCTGTGTTGTATGGAGCTTGAACTAAAATGTAAATATGTTTACTGTATTTGTAATAATTATAATCCATTCGCTGTATAGCATAGATGTGTCATGCAGATATCCTAATTCTGTGTATGGTAATATTGCACCATTGAACTGTTTAGTGAATGAGGCAACAATAAAAGTGCAAACTGTGCATTAGCAGAACAACGAATGCTCTGTTCGTCCTCTCCTTTGTGCTTCGCTTCACTCGCATCTTTTACAGTACGACCACATGCGCTGCGTGAGGGAAGACAATGCACAATAAACCTGATTAAACTTAAACTAAGCATTTTGGCTTATTGCATCCTTATGTGTCAACTTTAATATGGATTGGAAATTATGTTTTTAAAATATAACTATGTAATTAAGAATAAGGGAAGGGAAAGGAACAAAAAACTGCCTTTCGCTGCTTTTTCAGGAGTTCAAGAAAATAACCATATGCCTATCTGTGCTGATTTGAAACTAATAGGCAGGATTTTGAACCGAATCGTAACGTAAAGAGGTGTTACATAAAGAGACTCGAGTATTTCAGTAATATTAGAGGCTATCTCGCCTGATGAGCAATCTTGTGGCTGTAAGCAATAAATGTCATCTGTTAATATGTATTAAGTTGATGTTTAATATCTGCCCAAGGGGACCAAATATGAAGAACAAAAGCAGGGGACCCAGGACCAGCCCTGCAGTAGATAGCAGATAGTAGTTGATATCAGACATAAAGTCTCTGATCTCAACATAAAAATTACCACCCTATGAATGAGAGGAAAACCATGTAATCCTGCATGTGATAGGTGTAGCATTTGTATGGCATCGCACACAACTTTGCATAACATCAATTTACCTCAAGTACCTTTCTTAATTTCTAACTTCCCGTTTCTTTCTGGCACACGTTGTTATTTCATTGCGTTAGAATCATACTGATAAATCATACTGTGCCCTATACAGTCCTTCATAGAAATTAGATGAGTTGTTATACCTGCTAAATGCTTAAAAGCTTAGACAGAAATAGATTTAAGCAAACAAAGCTGACTTTTAAAAAGTCTGACTACTTTTTTTATTTTCTCAAACATTGTTCCCATTTTTGTAGTGAAAATGCACTTTGCAAACAATGAAAAGGCTTATATTTTTAGATCTGATTAATTTTTGCACACATAGAATACACAAGCCAAATGTTTTTTTAAGCCTCCATGAAAAAACATTTGAACAGCTATTGATAACTGAAAAGTAAAACACAATGTTAAAAGTTATAACAAACCATTACTGAATATGTTTGATTACAGCTGTGAAATAAAACTGACTATGTTAGAGCTTGGTGTGGTTTTTGTACTGCTCATGTCCAGCTTTATTTTCCGTCATCTGTCTGTCACGCATGTTGCAGTAATTCACAAGAATATATATCTTCACAGGCTCCTATGTCGATCACTACCTAAAGAGTTAAGAATCAATTCTTGATCTCTTTGGGAGGAAATGTGAAACTCGGGTGTCAAAAAAAGGCAGAACACAGAAAAAAAAGATATTGATTTCTAATCTGTATTTGATCTTGTGTATCTTCCTCTTCTCCTTTTCCTCCTATTCCTGTTCTCTGGCTCTCATGCATGTAAAGAAGTTAAAACATTGAACTGGTTTAATGTGCAGACTCATGTTCTCGTGATTCTCTACAGATTCCCACTGTCTGAACTGCATGAAATCAGAGAAGTTGAAAATATGAGATCGTTGATAGAGAAGCTTTCTTTCCTCCATTTGGGGCCACAGTTGTTTAAAATAGGAAGAGATTAAAAAGAAAAGAGCACAAGCGCTCGGGACCACACAGGACCTTTTGGTCAGCTGACAGACCTCGACCCACCATCAACCCTCACCACCCAGCTCACACGCACTATTGGTTTTTCATGTTTTCTGACAAAAGCTATCATTTTTATCACATCCAAAAACCTTTTTTCCAGCATAACTTCATAAAGATGTACTTTAATTGATAGA
>OMNM01000007.1:0-41732 GCA_900302745.1 Parablennius parvicornis
ACATTGTTTTTTTTTTTATCAGTAAATATACTGGTGGTAGACTTAGTTCTCCAAAAGTAACTATTTCGTTCTTTTGGATCTGAAACTGAAAAATTAGATGAAACTCGTCTTCATAACTTGCTTGAAGGGTGAAAATAAATACATTTTTACTTCTTCCAACTCGTTTTTGTTCATGCGATTGTAGATTGAGTGGTGGTGTTGTTTCTTTAGCTTTTGTTTAGTCATCTAAACATTTTTTTTTCTTTCTTTCTTTATTTGATTGTATGTTCAAAATAAGGATTCAAAGTTGTTGCCAACACTCATCAAAGCCACTGTAAGTGCTCCTTGCAAAGAGCTATGCACAGCACCTGCCGGGGCAGCACTAAATGGTTTTGTGCTCTTTGTAGCGCACCCACATGATGCTTCCCTAAGCCTAGTATTTACTGCTGGAGCCCACTCCTGGTTATAAATGGGGCTAACTGATCTGTGGGCGTCTGTTACCAAGAAAGGCCACAAATTGAACTGTGAAAACAGTCGTTTGAGGCTGCGCTCAGTCATTCATTAGAAACTTCCCAATCACCCGAGGACAGCACCCCTTTGCTTTTGCATCTAAATCGGTAGTGATGGTGACGCTTCTGGTGGGCCGTGATTGTCTAAGCAATGGTGGTGAATTTCTCACTGGAGGATATAAGCCACATTCCTGCTCCCAGACAATGTCCCAAAAATAGAGCCGCCTCGGCTGCCCTGCTGGGTCGTCTGAGGAATTATTGCCGCATGTTTTCAGTGCACTTCCATAATGAGATCATCAGTCAGTGTTTATGATATTGGTAAGGTGCTGGAGTGTGGCCCCGTCCGTGTGGAGGAGCTTGGGTGCGTTGGTTAAAAAAGCACCGGGGCTTGTCGCTGCTCGTAAATCCGTCAGCTTTCAGCAGTTTGTTTAATCTTCACGACCTCACCAGGACACTGCACCTGATTTATCACTTGAGTTTGACGTGCTAAAAAGATTAATTAGGACCAAAGGGTCTACTTCAGTTGTATTATTCACAATGAAACCCTCTTTTCATGTCAGATACACATGTCAAATGTCAAGGTTTATGACAGGCTTTCTAAGTATAGGCCATATAACCACCTCTCTGGCATCTCCCCAGTATTTATTTGCCAGGTCGGAAAGCCTGCTGTTCTTGGACAACATTCCCGCTGGATTAAACTGATATCTGGCATCTGGCATCCAGTCCCCCTGCTTGTCATCTCAAACCTTTTCTTTTATGATAAATCTCACAGATTCCCTGGATATGTTGTTTATCATCTGAGCATTGTTAGAGAGGATTACATCAGCCTCGGACCTGTGACCATGACGACACCTTTTCCTTTTATATCCCTCCTCCTGACCCGACAGGAGATATCTTAAAGAAACAATGGGCTGAACATCGTTCCCAAAAGCACACACAGCGAGAAAAAGGTGTCACATTTGCATAAAATCTGGACTTTTAGTTAATACTTCAGTATCAGCGCACTAGGTGACAAGCTCTTTTGATTACAGTGAATGTGGGCTCTGTAGTTTATTTTTGGTCAATCAAATTTACATTAATCTGCAGCTTTAAATACTTAGTAGCACATAATATCTGCAGCTGAAAATAGTCTCCAGCAAACACAGTATTTATTTCTGCTTTACCCCTGTAACATTAGTTAAAATCTGCACTACGAAAATCATTCAACAGTTTGTCTTTCATTGAAGCTATCCTCAAGGTAATAAGATATAAAGATGCCAAAAAACTTCAGTTTACAGTATTTAATCGAGCTGTGTGGTAAACAGTCTGATAGTGCACACAAAACAAGAACCCACTGATGGATGTGTTTGAACACCAAAACAAATCGACAGCTGATGTCACATCACATAAAATGCTTGTCTTTTCAATTCGTTTCAAAGATCTTAAAGTTAAATTTATAGTCGAGCCATTTAAAGATTAAACATGTATACACAACACATACAGAAATATTCATATTCACAGACTTCTAACAATAATCCAACATGTTGTTGACGTATCGCCATTGAACCCAGAAACAAAGGGGACATGCTAAAATGATCATCGATTCTGTTTTATTCTGATTTGCAGACTTGATTTGCTCTTTTAATGGGCAACATGTACTTATAGGCCCAGAAAGGTCTTGTCCGTTTGGCATATTGACATGGCCTGACATCAAAACATAAACATTCCCATCGAGCGGCAGCCAGTGTGTGTGTGCGTGTGTATGTGTGTGTGTGTGCGAGTGTGTGTAGTGATGCTACAGTAGGTGTAAGATGGCCACAGAGAGGAGGAGCGTGTCACCTCTCTATATAAGGCCTAGCAGCCGGTCCCCCCCTGGATCTGTCACTGGTCCTCTATCCTCCCCCACCAAGACTTCCACACCCGCGTCCTCCTCATCTCCCATCACTGTGGTTTCGAGGAGTCCCAGAGATTGTGCTTTTTTTTTTTTTTCCTAACACAAATTTTTATTTAAACATCCTCTCCTACCGTCTTCCATCTATCTATCCCTCCTGGACTGAGAGCTTCTGACTTACTCCTGTGAAGGTTTCTACCTGCGACTTTTGACTGCTTTCTTGGGACGCGGCTCAACATGCCAGAGCCCACAAAGAAAGGTAAGACTCTTGAAAGTATGTTGCAAGTGGTAAAAACAATAAAACGTGCAACAAAAAGAAGAAAAAAAGGATGATGTATTTTGACGTATTTTAAGGTCTAAACTTGCTATAGTGAGTTGAAAAGATGTTTGGTGTTGGATCGAAGGAGATTGCAGATAGCTCCATCACTTCATGGCTCTGCCTGCCAGCTCGTTCATAAGAACCCTCAAAGTGACTTTGAGAGGGGTGTTGTGTTACTGATGAATGTTTCTGCCATCCTGGGTGCAAGAGCAGATTTGTGCTTCAATGAACAAACACTATTCTTGCCCAGCAAAGGTTGATCTGATCTGAGAGGGCACATGTGTTGAAGAACCTCGGAGGAGGAATGTGGATGAGGCGAGCAAAAGATGATGCAACTCGAATGTGTGGAAGTCACGTTAGGATAAATAACACCTTGGTTGTAGTCCTGGTGAGTGATGGGTGGTGTGGCAGGAATAGCCAACTTGTACCCACCTGTCTGTGGTGATCGTTCAAGTCCATGTACAACCATGGGCAGTATTCCAACCCAACCCCTGTCCTGCCCTCATGCCAACGACAGCCCCCCCCAACATAACGTCACTCATCTGCAGAGTCGTGTCCATCAACATTCCCTATTAATCTTCCTGTCTGTCATTACAATATGGTATTACACCCACCCTCTCCATTAGCTCAGTTCTTTAGGGGGTCTGCCGTCCACCCAGACATGCCCATGTAGAGGAAATGGAACATTTTGCTTAGCCTTTGGAAGCCCCCCCCCCCGATGAGAGCTGATGCCTGTCTCTAATAAAGCCATCCTCCTCCAGAGACCCGTCGGATTGTCTCTGACACATTCAAAACAATTTATACATAAGTACTGGCACATCTTGCAATAGAAGTGACATTAATAAAGATAGATTGTCTTTTTAAAGTTGTAATTGAGTTTATTTTTCTGCATCTAATTCATAAATGAAATTAACCTTCTGAAAGTGATGAGTTTGGACCAATTTCTATCATTTGGCCTCTAAACAATTGACTTCATGTTTTTCATACATCTTACAATATTAAGTCATAATAATTAAACACAAAGCAAAAAGATAATCGTTTCTTTGACATTCGCATTTGAGTTTTTGCAATACGTTTCCTCTATTAGAGTATTAGAGTAAAGATTGCCAAATTTAAACATGTTTGACTTTCTTCTATTTCTAATTCAGTAAAGTCATATTTCTGTCGATTGAAGCCCATTTAGTCGTAGAAATGACGTCAAATAGCATCATCTTGTGTCTGTGTTTCAGACAGTTTTTTTCTTCTAAATTACATCCGTTTTAGCTACTTTCCAATGGAAAAAAATATACTATATCTTTTACGCAGATAATAGCATGTTGTCATTAAAGAAAGTAGCAAAATTAGACTTATTTGGCTTGTAAAGTTAAGTTTTGGAGTACTTCCATGTTACAAATTTAAAAAAAAAAATTTTGCAGTCAGAGCTATGTTGTGGGTTGTTGTTTCTTTCTTCAAACAAATGAAAAATTATTCAAATTTAAGATGATGAATGTGAAGATTTTTGACCCTGTCATGTATTTTTGATTACATGTCATTGTTACTTGTTGTTTTTCTGTCTTGAAATCCAAGCTATAAGGACAATGCATGGACATTTTGCCACAGAAATTACAAACCACAGAGAAATCACTTACCTACATTCAAAATGTATGTTTTTTCTTGATGTTATATGTGTGTAAGAAATTGCCAGTTTTCCTTTATTAAGTGTGTTTACTGTTTCCAAATCAAGGGAGGGGGGAGTAAAAGTTAGTGTATGTGAAGATTCTTGAGCTTCACAAGGTATCAAGGCTTTATTAAACACTTCCTCCTGATGAACGCGTCACACCACTTTCCTCTGTTTGGGTCACCTGTGGTTAGGAGAGTGTTTTTGTTGCCGAGGTGAAGTGATGTGATCGTCTGATGAGTTTAATGGAAAGTTGGATCATCATAAACATCTCTGATCCCCCTTAGAGACAAAGCTGTGGAGAAATAGATGCAGCAGATTCCTGTCTGCTACAAACACTCCCCAGAAATAGCCCCCCTCGGAGCAGCAGATAAATACGGGTGGAAAAGTATTGTTCTTTAAATGAGTCCGAACAGCTGAGGAGGAGGAGGAGGAGGAGACTTGAGCTGTTGTTTGAGGCAGCCATCGCTTTCAGGCCTTTAAAAAGTCCAAACCAGAGATGATGGACTGGCCGAGTCCTCCGTGGATCTCCTGGGACCGGGATTCTTGTCCCGGGAATAGTTCAGAATGAGCACACTTTTAATCCCCATCCCTTGTTCTCTGCCATGTCCCCTCCTCCTCCTCTCCCTCCTCCTCTTCCTCCTCCTCACACTGAGACAGACACTGTGCTCATTCCCGTTAACAGACAGATCACTCAGGAGGTCAGGCACCTCCACATTAAATCTCCCGCCCTGTGTCCAGAGGTCTTCCAGGACCATCTTCACTGTGGCAGAGTTTAGAGTTTCAGTGGCTGTGAAGACGTTGTCCTCACCTCGTGATATTTACTGTCTCTAAGGTCCATCACCCTCGCGGGTCTCTGTCCTCTGACATTGTTGCATTGTGTTACTGAATACCACCTCATAAATCACAGCCCTTGCTAAACGCGGGGGCATGGAACCGTCAGCACCCCATTGCCTCGGCTTGTATCTCCTCACACACACCTCTAGTGTTGTAGTTCTGGTTAAGCCAACGCTGAAAAGAAGCCAGCATCAGCATGCAGCCCACCAAAAAGTAAGAAGCAGCGGTCTGAGCTCGGGTTTATTCCAGCGATAAAGGTCTGCGATTGGAAAAAATGAAGCTTGCTGGTAGGTTGGCTCACATCAGAGCCCGTATGAGCCCTTCTGTCTGCGCGCCAGCAGCGCCAACAGCTGAAAATACCTGCAGCCCCGTCAGCTGCACTGGGAGTCCTCAGAGGTAAAACAAAACCTTTCTCCACTCTCATTATCTCAGCAGTGATGAGGCAGAAGCCAATCGGGGCTCAGTCCCGGGGGGGCATGATGTGACCCTACAGGATTGTGGCCCGGTGGCCAGCGTCGCATTGTTTTGAAGTGAGGTGGAGGCAGTGCGGCTATATTTTGATGAGGAAGGCCAAGCAGGGTATCATTACAAAGACAGAGAGGATGTCAGGAGCCGAAAGGCAGTGGAGGCAAAATGCATATTAAAAATGGTTCCACGTCTGTGGTCATACAAGGAAGAAAAAATGCAATATTCATAGAGTGATGTATTCAAGCAGCCAGCACTGAGAGACGCTTCATGAAGAAAATAACTGTTGAATAAAAGGATTCAAAGAAATGGCACATAGTAGTTCTTCATAGATTCATTCATTTTTAGAACAAATACAGAAAAGACTGTACTTGTATATTTAATATTATTAAATTTGTATTTTTCTAAAATAGTAAATTCGTGTATTTTCTAAGTCACCGGGAATCGGCACCAACAGGAAGTTTATCAATTCTGAGGATGTTACATACACTTTGTGATACATTACTTGTTCATATATTCATGAGATGAAGTTGAGTTTGTTGGACCACGTGATCGCAAGTTGAAAGTTCGACGGAAATGAAGGAAAACTGCTGGTTGAAGATGTGCTTTTATAACTTGTCTGCAAGGGAACTGGCTTGGCCTCCATATTCTGATCAACACAACTAAAGCTTAACTACAGACCGATGATCAGTGAGGGTTGACTTGTCTCCAGAGTCATAAGGTGGGAACTTCCTTCACTGGTATTTCATCTAGTTGGTCCCAACTAGTGGTGTCCTATAATGACAATGGCCAGCTTTCTCAACAGTGCCAACTTTAACAAATTCAGATTCAGATTATATATTTCTTAGCACCTGAAACCGACCAAAGCTAGTTAGGCTCTCCACTTCATCTCATTCTATTCCCTCAGGTTCCTTAACATTAAACATGCTAAAAATAAATGAAAAGTATGATAAACTTCCAGACACAATCAACAAACTTACTTGTGTAACAGCATAGTGACATTCAAAGAGACTCCAATAGGCCATTCACATGCTTAAATACCTTTCTTCTCCCTGGATTCTGTTCGTCAGAGGACTGATGAAAGCCACTTAGCTGCACCCCCAAACAGCATAACCAAATCATTTGGTTGCACTTAGCTTTCCTTCTCTGTCATTACCTTCCTCACACAATGTGTCAGACTCCCAGTTCCCCCAGGACTGAGACAGCTGCCCGACAAACCCGCCCTGACACACCACCTTAACGCTCCACAAACTTTCCACCCTCACTGTTCAGTTTCAGGCCCTGTTTACACAACAACACTGAAAACATATTTTGAGAATGGCTCCCAAGGTGGAACTTTTCGAAAATGCTCAGACTCTGTAATTTTTTTGTGTATATTGGCTGGTGCATTCAAATTCATGAAGCTGAAAACTGGAATAGTTTGCAGATGGGAAGTTTCCACTTCACATGACGGCCCTAAATAAGCAATATGGCCGCCTCCAGCAGTGTCATTTTATTGCTGCTGCCATCCAGACTTCATGCACATTTTCTGTACAGACATAACTTTGTTTGCTTCTATCTATTAAGCTTTGTAGTAACACACAGGAAGTCTGTTTCACTGAAAGGGCGCGAGGAAGTACCTTTATCTATGTCTCCAAGAAAATAATTGATTTGTTTTCAGAGGGAGTTCATCTCTTTCTCTTCTCTTTCCCAGAAACTGTTTTCAAGATGAGCAACATCAGATCCACTTTTGGGAACTGAAAAACAGAGGTTTTCACATATATTATACCAAGTAAATGTTTCTCCTACCAAGTCACTGATGGACAAATAATCACATGGAGTGACAGAAAGAAAATGATTCTGTTCATGGAAAAAATAAGGTGCATTTGAGTTTTTCTTGAGCCACAGCAGATGCCTCTTTAGAGGATGTGAACCTGTACATCCCATTGTGTACTTTAGAGTATTGAAAATGATCCATACAAAATAAATAAAGATGGTTGCACCAGATGTTTCTAGACAACCACTGATATCTCCTGTATCTTCACAGATAAATACATTTTTGATCAGGTTTTGTTATTCAAACACATTTCAAACACAGCTTTTACTTTCAGAAGTCTATTTTCAATAGTCATGGTGTCATGGTGACCTCCTTCGTAATCAGTTAAGTCTACCTGATCACAAATAACCCAAAGCAAAGGTGCTCAGCGACTAAAGGATATCAATAAAAGTGGGTCGAACTAAAACAACAGCTATGGGCGAATGTGTCGATTGTGTTACTTGCCGTCATGTGTCACTGACGGCCATGTGTTGTGTTTGTCTTTCTGCAGATGAGACGCCAAATGGGCAGCCAGAAGGTGAGTGCACATCTAATCCCCTTGTCACCTCGTAGTCTAGCAGATAATGAGTTACACAAGAGCTGACATGCAACTGGCAGTGACACAAAAACACTGAAGTGAAACAAGAACAAAGACGAGAAACCAATCCCTGCAGAGACGATACAAAAACCAGCAGCACCCCTCGTTTGCACCGTGCTGACAAAAACTGCCTTTATGTGAAACATGATGACCACAGCCGTGAAAGTGCAAACACAGACGTGTAGCAGTGTAAATGTGCAGCCAATAGTCGGCGGTGTAGACGAGCTGCTGTGGCTTCGAAGTCCGAGCCGTCAGCGTCTCTTACATTCCTCTGGCCGGCCAGCTGATCCCCCTCTGTTGATTCAGCTGATGCCCTCGCCGTCCCATGTGAGTGAGATGCTGGCATGCGAGTGGCTTTCTGCCGGCGCTGAGGTTTTTGACCTTGGAACTGCAGCATCTTGAGGCTCAACTTTTTAGGGTCCAACAAAAATATTCCTAGGAAAAGCTCAGATGAATCATTTCTTGCATTGGCTCATGATTTACAGTGTCACACAACCAGTGTGGCGGATAATAGCTTACTACAAGAATGAAAATACTTTCTTAATCCCAGAGAGAGAGAATTTATAAACATATATATATATATATATATGTTTATAAATTCTCTCTGGGATTAACAGAGTATTTTCATTCTTGTAGTAAGCTAATATATATAAGTATTAGAATATTTTATTTACCCAATGAACATGGCTGTCACGTGTAAAGCACTCTGTAGAAATAGAGAGTGCCACTCCCAGGTTTCCTCACAGAGTCAGACTGTCCAATAACCATTCTTTTATTAAGGAAATAACACAAATAACGCAAAACTCGAACAGCAAAACACAGGCTGACACAGACACTGCAGTCTGGTCTGTTTCCCGCCTGTCTTGGCGGCTCCACCTTTATTGGCAGAGAGGTGATATAGCACACCTGACTCCAATCAGGGCTTAATCACCTCTCTGCCAGAGGTTGTGTCTTCAACCTTCAATTGAAGGGTGACAACTCTACAGATCGAGCCACAGTTCCTCCAAAAACATTTAACTACTGAAAACTTAACTGACTAATCACTGTACATCCATAATTACATCACTTCTATTTCTCAGCAGCAAAGCTCCACGACTTCATTAAAAGAATACCATTTACCATCATGGATCACAGGAATCAAAATAACACAACAAAGATTAACAAGAGAAGAATTTTGTGTGTGTTTTTTTAATGGAAGTCCTGATAAACATTTTAAAGCCTCTATTGAATATGCCATATTTCCCATTTTTTATGGAGTTGCATAGTCATCTGCATTCATTTCAACTATGACTTTTGAATTATTTTAAAGCCATTACATAGATGTTTCTGTATATCATGTGTATCAAAGTGAGAATGGTTTGGGAGAAAGATGATATATTGTGAAGAAGGTGGGTTGATATAGTTGTGTTTCTTTATGTTAGTTTGTGTTGGGTTGTGTGTGTGTGTTATTGGTTTGTGAGACTGAGAGAGAGAGAGAGCGAAGCATTGCAGATGCTGAAGCTTTGTGCTTATTAAAAAACAGCTGTTCCATCCACCACTATATTTGTCACATGCTCAGAAAGTGTTGCCCCAGAAAGTAATGGTGTCCCACCCCTACCTGAGATTTCCCTGGAGGTTTCTCCACCCCCAGGTGGGTAACCCTGACGCCCACCCTCCTCCTCCCACTCGCCCCAGAATGTTTCGCTCTTTTGCACATCACACTCACATCAAGTGTTCGTTTGACGTGTGCCATCACCATTTTGTGCACTTAATTCACTCTGCGAGGCCTGAATCTGCACTTTTCTGGTGAAGGTATGATTGCTCGACTCTTTGAATGTTTACGCACAAGGTTATGGAAGTCAGCCACAGTATAGCACTCACTGTGCACAAATCCACATGCCTGGACTGCTCGACGTGCACTTGCCTTGAAACAGGGTGCAGTTACTAACTCATGCTGTGGCTGTTCATGTATTTGTGTGACAGTGTGACATATTGAGTCATCAAACGGGAGGCAAATAAAGAGATTATAGAAGTTGGGTTTCATTGACAAGTTCTCCAAATTGATTTATATGAATAATCGGATTGCATTCAATGAATCCCTGCCTCTGTAATCATTTCATAGTATAGATACAAAATGACCATAATGTTGTCTTTTTTTAGTTTTCTTTGAAAAAGATACAAAATGATTGTTCTACTATTTGTGTTTGCGTTCATTCCTTTTGAATGGCAAAATGTACAATGTAAGTCTTAGAGAACTACTCTCACAGTCTTTGGCCTTGGTCTCCATCATGCATTTTGAAATATTTTACATCTTCGTGATGATAACATGATATTTTGTTAACTGGACTGTCAAAGCAGTTATACTTTCCCTCGTTAATCATCAAATTGGAGTCAAAGTACAGCTTGGTGCAAATTAAAGATTTGCAGAATTGTAGGTCATTTAATTGAGTGGTTGTTAGATCCGGTGTCTGTCCTCCTGTTAGGTATTTATTGTTGGTCATCAGCACAGACTCTAGAGATCCTGCTGTTGTCAAAAGACCAAAGAGATGAAGGCATCAAAAGTTTGGTAACAGCTTGAGCACACTTCCAAGTGGATTGCACTCTGCATCCACAAAATTATTAAAATCACTCTGTCCCCAACTTTAGACCTTCAACTACTTTCCATAACCTTTAAAAACATCTCTGCACTCCCATTGCACCTGACTTTACCACACCAGAAGACCAACACTTAGTTGTATTACTCACAGTAAAGACTTCTGGAAGTAGCCTCTAAGCAAAGTAGTGAGAGTAGTGTGAGAACATTGTAAGCCGACAGTTCAGCAGCACCATTCATTCACAAACTTTGTGCAAACTCGTGTCAACACCAATGCAGTCAGGAGAGAACAGATATATTTTTCAAAGAGGAACCCGATTACTGCATAAGGTGAGCCTAGATTTGCACCAACTGTACAACAATGCCTCAAGTCTTGTTTATATTTAACTTTCTGCCCCAGTTGCTACCCGTCAGCACCATGTCTGTCTGGTCATTACGTATCTATACCCTCCTCATTTGAGCAAGCATTGTCCTGTAAGGCGCCCGGTGTCTGTGTCTCAATGCTTGCTGCTCCAGCTTGGCGCTTTGTCTGCTGTACAGAGGCTACAATAGAGGCGGGGAATGAGCCTGTAGAGACTGACGGGAAGAACCCAGGGCCCGCAGAGCCAGAGCCATTAGAGGCTGTGATGGCTCAGGAGCCGGGTTCCGCCGAGAACGGCTCGGTCCTGCCACAGCCAGGTGGGGTTGAGGTGAAAGAAAGCACAGAGTCTGCTAACTCTGCTGTAAAGGAAGAGAGCCCTAGCTCTCCCCCACTCGCTGGTAAGTATCCTTTAAATATGATTCAGGCCTATCTTACATTAGTGAAACTGCATGTTCTACCCCTCTAGCTACTGAATCATGCCCTGAAAGCAGAGCTAGTCATGTTGCACCTTTTATTTGCTCAGCAGCATGGCAAACACTGCCTTTTTTTTTTTTTAAGTCTTTCATTAACTAAAACCAAATTTTTGTTTTTCTCAATAGAAAGCTAATATATGACTTTTACTTTTCTGCTCACAATGCTATGGACTCTAACCACTGAGTCATGCATTTGTTTTTGTTTTTTAAATCATCTTTTGCTTTTGATCAGTCACTTTAATTGCATGCTGGATTAAAATAGAAATGAAAGATACAGACTTAAACCTAAGACTTCAATTATGCAATGTTTGAATCTTAAGATGCAAGAAAAAAAAAAGTTAGATTCAAATACTGATTCAGTCCAGAAATGACCTGCTGCAATCCATGTGCAAGGTGAGTCGCTCAAGTCAAACGGAAAAAAACAAGAATGCAAACCCATTTTTGCATTCACTGCTGACTGGTTTTCTTTGATCAGCTTTGCTTCGGCAATAACAAATTATTTTGAGCTCAAAAGCAGAGAGGATCGTGTGAAACAGCTGCTATTTTCCAAGGCTCATCAGTCAAACGTAAGCTTTTAGGCTGAGTTTTTACATGATGCACCTTGTTTGTATGTGCACTGTGGTGCCTGGAGCGCTTGTGCTTTTCTTTGCTTTTTTTTTTTGTCCCTGTGAGCTGAGAGCCTTGCAGCAATAGATGCAATGCCTTGATAGTCCACACAGCACTGATCGCACATTGTTTCTCAGACAAAAAACAATCAGAATTTTTTTTTTTTGAGGGCTCAAGTTAAGTAATCAGTCCATGTTTTGGTTGATTTTTTTTGTCCGAAAGCTGCATGTCCTGATCCATTCAAAGTATTTTCCCGCATGTGGTCAGACAGCCTCGATGTTCTTCTGTGTCTTGTTGGCCTGCCAGTGATGGACTTGCATTTTTTTATTTTTTTATTTTTTTTGATAAGTGGGTCTATTTGTCAATGACACCTTTATTCCAGATGATGATAAAGCTGGAGCCACTACTCCATCCCCAACTCCTCAAGCAGGTTGGTATCCGTAACAGCACTCACCACTTCATTCTAATTTATTCTTTTCACGACCAGTGAGGATGAACCAAATAACTGAACTCAAGACACTTTCAGCCATTGGAGCAATGCGAGTCAATGTGAGCTGGATGTATTTTAGAGTGGAATGGGTTTCATTGCTTCCCTACCTGGCAGGGATCAAATATTTTGACTTGTGTAATGTTCCAGTGGATGGCTTGTGCTTTTTAATGTCTTGTTTAGCAACAAGAAAAAAAATCAAGCACGGTCACCTAAACATTTACAGATATTGTCAAATGTGTAAATGTAATGCATACATGTGGCAGATGTGTGATTCCTGAAAAATATAACAGTATGGCATGCACATCAAGCTTTGTTTCTTTATTAAAAGATAAAGAGAGATGTGGGCATGACTTTTCATATACATATTGAATGAATCCATGTATGTTTAATGTGTATCTGTACAAAGAATAAAGATATTTTTGGTACAGGATTTATATGTTGGGACAATGCTTCTTGACAATAAGTGGCACCATTGTACACCCTGTATATTTCCCTTTTAGATGGTGCCATATTTGTAAGAAACCTTTCTATTCAACAAACAGAAGCCTCAGGAGCAAACAGCAGAGGCTTCCCAATGGTATAAGCTCCACTGCCAGGAAGCATTGTTACAACAAGGAAATAATCTACCAAACACAAATTTCCTTTATATTAATGAAAATGCACAGTGAAATCTGTTGTTTCTGCTCCCAAGGACAGTTTCCCCAAGAACAAGCAGTGCTGGCTGCCTTGGTTGTAACGTGTTAGTTGAGCTGTCAACATCACGTGACAATTGAGATGTCATAAAAAGGGCGTGACTTTGTCATCCAAGGACAAAAAAAAATTGTCATCCAAAAGCCTTTTCCACTTAAATTGACTAAATGAGGAACCCAGCAGTGTCATCTTAGACTTCAAGGACAAGCAATAATTGATCATTTTAGAGGAAATCCCACTGATTTAATGGAAAAAGTGGAGCCAATTCATATAGTAATATAATATACATATAATAATTATTAAAACTTCAACGCAGTTAAGCTCATCCTGATTATCTTAACTATAACTGTGCTTTTTTCCACAGAGGAAGCCAATTCAACCAAGAAACTCTCAGTTGAACTTCCTAGTAAGACCCTTCTGTTAAATCCTAGCACCGTCCTTTGGTCTTCTGACCGAGCTGGTAGTTTATATCAGAATATCTTTATGTTGGAAACGTGTTGGAGACACGTTTACTTCTAGTTGAGTTGAATTTACTCACTAACACTTTACGAGGTAATTGTCAATGCACCCAGGTTGGTGAACCCTCTTAATGCGAACCCGCCTAATGTGTTTAAGATGTTTTTTTCATCAAATTCTTCAGGTTACTGTTTGTGAGCCCTTAACAGCTTGTTTTTTTTTTTTTATATATATTTTAAGTGTGTTTGTGTGTGTCTGTGTCAGTGGACTTTACAGTACTATTTTATACAATATGCTGTAAATTTCTCTCTGTCTTTGTTTAGATGATAGCGTCCCCCAGCGAGCTGCGGGGAGAAAAGACTCAGGTAATAAAGTGGTAGTTCAAGAAAAAAAATAAAAACTCTTTCATTTTTCATCCTTACACGCACTCCAGGAGGAATTTGAGCCTGGTGATGGTGTGCAACATGAAAATGATGGTTTTCTGTCAAAGCTACCACCTCTCCTCCTGTCCTCCCACATAGAACACGACTGGGCTTTCAGAAAATACAATCTTTTTCATTTGCAACAAGATAAAAGATTAAAAATGTCAGGTAAAGTGTCAACAGACAAAGGTCTGTCAATGGTGACTGTGCATAAGATGTTAAACCAGACATCCATCAGATCTGGATTAACTGTCTGCAGTGTGATGCATCAATAAGACGCCTGGAACCGAGTAGAAGATGACTGCATCCACTAAGGAAGAGTCCACACTGAAAAATACTTCAAATGTGCAGGAAATAGTCTCTCTTTGTGTTTTTCAAGAAATATATTTACACACCGTTCCGTCTATGCACACATCGTCCCTTTCATGCTTTCCATGTTGCAAAAAGCTGCGATTCTGCTGCTGTGTGAGGTGTGAGTGTTGGAAGTGAGGAAATGTGTCAAAACCGTGTCTTTTAGTTGTTCTGTCTGTGTTTGTGACTCTGGTAAACATACGGTTTTCAGATAAGAAGGTGGGTCTCAGAATACCTCTCGGTTTAGGGTCTATCTTACATTGCGAGCGGATGGCAGCAGCTTTTTAAAAAGTTTTTCTCTGTCCTGACTGACCAGTGTGGTCTCTGGGAGAGGGTCAGGCCCCGGAGGACCTGGACAAGCCCATCGACACCCCGCCACTGTCCACCCTGCTGATCGAGAGACCCCAAAGTCGGACTGTTCCTGTGGGTGAGTGGAAGAGGAGAGCGTATACATTACTTACAATAGTTAGAACACAAAACATGAAAAAGTTCATGAAATAATGCCAAACTGAACAGAAACATTTCCATCATTTTTGTCAATTTTGTTATTGCATTGTTTGTTTTTGTCAGGACTTTTATGCATTGAAAAGATACTTTTTTCCCTCTCAACATATTTTTGTTTTTAAAGGTGGAGACATCACCTTCATCGCCAAGGTCGAGGCCAAAGATCTTCTCCGCAAACCCACCGTCAAGTGGTTCAAGGGGAAATGGATGGACTTGGCCAGCAAGACAGGAAAGCACCTGCAGCTCAAAGAGACTTTCGACCGAGCAACTAAGGTACCGTCCTTCACCGACTAACCCCGATGCTTTCAGGAAAACCCACTGGAAACATTTAAACTGAGTATTTGCCAACAAAGAAGAAGTTATTCCAGAAAATGTGCTCATCATTCCACATGTTGGAAAGATTACATTAACGAAGAGATCCAGCCGCCTCATTGCCACAGCTCCAGTGTAGAAACACACATTTTGAATGCTGCACAAACTATACATCATCTGAAGTGACAGACATTTTCCAGCATCAGTCTGAAGAGAAACATTGCTGTGGGCTGTGTTTCAGATCTTTCTGCAGATCTTTTTGTATTTGTTAAATGCAACAAAATATAAATAGAAAAAATATAAAATCAAAGCAGCTTTTTGAAACTGATGTCCTTTAACACAGTAACGACAGACACAAGAAAAACGCATGCCAGGAAACAAGTTGGCAAGTTTGTAATGAAAACACACACACATGCGCGCAGAGAGCAATATGCTATGAAAATTTCCAATGGCAAGTACTTGTTCCTACAGCTCTCTGACTGTGTTTCCTCCGTGTTTACTGTGTTTGAAAATGAAAACATTTCCAATTTGGGAAATTTTACCATTCCGACTTAGAAATTTTCAGTTCTGAGGCAGCTAAAGTGCACTATAAACTATATATGTATCGTTTGTTGCAACAATAACAGCTATTTTATTTATTAATAGACAAGAGTAACTACTTTCAATTGATATCATAAAACACTAATTTGCAACATTTAAAAATGTTACAAAGGTTGCATCTGTCTCCAGTCCGGATCAGTTAACAAGGATTTTACTCAAAACATGGTGTTTGGCACTTTTGGCAGATTCACACATTTGAGATGCTCATCATCAAAGCCAAAGACAACTACGCTGGAAATTACCGGTGCGAGGTCAACTACAAAGACAAGTTCGACAGCTGCTCCTTTGACCTAGAGGTTCAAGGTTTGTCACAATGACGGCGCGCTTCATATGCAACTTCCAGTGCAGCAATGACGACAACATTAATACCTGTATGCTGTGTGTTGTTACTGTTTCACAGAATCTGGACATGGCTCACAGAATATTGATATTCGATCTGCTTTCAAAAGAAGGTAAAAAAAATTAATAAAAGCTCAAAGCAACAACAAGATGTTCACTAGAACTGAGGTATACATAATAACGAAATAGGACTTTTTATTAATTGTCTATACTCATGAAATTCCTTGAAATGTGAGGAAAAGAACATGTGCAGCCCCTTGAGGCACAACAATGAGCATTTCTTCTTCAAGTAGTATTACTGAATGACATATGTGTGACAAGATGGTTGTAAAGATGTCATTAACCTTCCTCCAAGGTAATTACAAATCAACCAGTCGAGTCGATGTGTAATTTAAGGCCAACACTTGCACTTTGAAATCTCCCTCCAAACAATGTATCTGGAATGCAATGCAAAGCATCCCAGTCCCATTGCATCCTCACAATGCTGCTGCACACAAATGTTGCCTCAACATTGCAGGAACATTGTGGCAATGGTGTCCGGGACCGCTCTCGATGGTTTAATTCCATTTTCACACAAACGGCCTTGTTTCAGGCAAGACGAAAGATGAATAAGCAGTTTGTGTGTAAACGCCAATCATGAGTTAGCCTGGAGCTAATTCAGCAATTGCCATCAGAGCCTCTGCTTTGTGTTGCCCGTTTAGCATTGTTTTCTAGTGCCTGTCTCTCTTTCAGCTCTGATTAAATCTCCATTAATCTCTCCTTCTTAACAACAGCAGTGAAGGACAAGAAGATGCAGGGGAGCTTGACTTTAGTGGGCTTCTTAAACATAGGTGAGAATCACTTACCGCCCTCCAGCCGATTCTGTCCCGTTCACTATTTTTAAGCCCCTCGTCTATGTGGATGTGCTTTTGTGCTCCATCTTTTTTTCACATCCTTTGTAAATTTTATTTCTTTTAGTCTTCTGCCGGCTACTGCCATGATACACATTTAAAATGTAGTTACAGCGTTTAACCCATCAATTCCACACGACTCTCCCTTTAGAGACAGACTTTAGCCTGAACCAGTTTTATACATGCCATTGTTACGAGACATTTGTCATTAAGAAGCAATTAGCACTGTCGATTCACAGCAGGAATGTGTAGATTTAATTACAGACTAGGAACTATAAGTTTGAGTTTCCATGTTCTCCCTGATTGTACTTAGGTTTTTTTTTTTCAGAGTATTCCACCTATGCAAAGAAATCTTTGGGCCCAGATGTAAATATGCATTAGTGATCCATCACCCCTTTTTCTACCAGAGAGACACAGATTATTTCTAGCACAGTTCATCAGTAGCCAGATGAAGCTATTGTTGCTGAATGTCTTCATGTAAACAGACTTCAGGGGTCTACTGCTCATCCTACAAACTCATGTCCATTACAAAATCAGCCCTTTCAACAGTGTCAGACTTTTTGCTTTTTATGCATAAAAAGTTATACCTGATTTTAAAAATGACCCCAACCCAGAACCAGCACTAGGTTCTTTGTGAGCGAGAATGGTTTTGCAATAAACCCGTCCAGGGTCCACTGGCCCCTCTGTGACCCACCACGGTAGGAAGAGTATGTAGGTGTATGGATAGATATTGTATCCAGCTCTAAAGGGAGACATAAACTGATGCTGAAGCTTTTAACTGAGCAATATTCACATCTAATTTCCATTTCGTACCAATAGGCTCAAGGTAAAGACAAGGTAGAGACTATTCAAATCAAGTACTGAGAATTGCATTATGAAGTTTTTTTTTGTTTGTTTGTTTTTAAGGACAGGAATAATGGAAACAAAATATATCTAAAAAAAATAATACTGTGTATGAATAGATTGTATATTGAAAAGATAAAAGTGGACAGAGCAAAGTAAAGGTATGAAGTGACTCCAACCAGCAGATACAAAGTTACCTGGGTAAAAATGTTTCACCTGCATCCATTACAATTAACTAGAAGTTTTCTGAGGTCTTGATGGGTTAACTGTGAGTACAATAAAGAAAATAAAGAAAATCTAGTCAGTGACACTGTTCACCGGTAAAATTATCCATTTATTTTGGGCTTGTCTCTTCTTCTCCCCTACATATTCAGAAATCAAAGGTTAGTAGAAAGAAAACCATAGGTTTTAAAACGATTAGACCTTACTGCGGGTGAGTACTGTAATCCTGTAGAGACCCCAGCATGTCATGTAGCTCTTGGAATTGGACGAGCAAGAGTGTTGGCCTACTGTAGTGCGGTAACACTTCATTTGAAGGCACCATTCCTAGGAGCTCAGTCGGCAGACAGTCATGATGGAAATGGGCCTCGCTTCATCCACGCCGAGGTGCCTGCTCTTCATCGCTGCATGAAGTGAAGCAGTTCCTCTACGAGGCGAAGAGCGCCATTTCGGATCATTGCTGAAGTGCGCACGGGCCACGGAGAAATGATGCTGTAAAATAGTGTTATCACTACATTGTCGTTTATTTCAACTTAGAAATACAAGGCAATCACACGCCGTGTTTATTTTGGCCTTCTGTCATAATTGCCTGAAAATAAACAGATGAGATACTTAGGCAGAGAATGTAATAATATTTGTTACGCTATTCACCTCCCGCCTTTCGGACATTTATGGAAAATGTCTCTGAAAGAAAGGGCTGACTGAATGAGTCTGAACTAATGAACACACTCATCTCCGGGTCGACGTGCTGGACTAACCTGGATCTCATGACTCTAACATCTCCAACATCAACAACACGTTCATCATCTAATGGCCTCGGGGTATCTGAAGTGAACACTCAAACCAACAACAAAGGGATGGGCGATTTTATGAGAGTTGCATAAACACATTAGGAGTCCCCGTTTAAAGCATTGTTTGTTGGTTGTCTGCATGCTGCATATCAACATTCAACTCTGCAACATCATTTAGGATCACAAGGTTTTGAAGGAGCCAAACATGCAATAAACCCCCCCCCCCCAAAAAAAAAAATCCCAAAAAACCCTCCAGACTATGGATCCATGACTGCTTCTGTCTGCTGTTTGAATCCTGATAAACAAAAACATGTTTCATCCCCGCTCTTCAGGAGGAACCAAACCAGTATTTCTCCTCCACTATCATCCCTCTATACATGCCACAAACCGTTAAGTCATTTTACAGTCATTATTGTGATTCTAAAGGCAACCACAACCTAATTAGAGCATCAGCAGTCATTCAAAAACTCTCACCAGGTGTTTCATCTGGTAACAACAAGACCAAGTTTCCAATCATGAATTGTAACAAAATATTCCCATGGCAGTAAATACACTGATAAGGAAGCCACTAAGAGCTACAAGAAATTGCCCAGTGTGAGACTGACTTCATCAATGAGTAACAAATCTTTTATTTTTTTCTCACCAAGAACTTTTCAACAGATAATTGGAAGTGTATAAATTCTAACATCATTTAGGACCTATGTTTGAACATTCACACCATTTTGGTTGGTGCTGCATTCAGATTTCAACCAAACTTTAATCAAGTTGAAAAATTATGTAGAAGTGTGTCGAATTAAGTTATCTGTCTTACTGCTTGAAGAGTCAGTTACAGTTTGTTATCTCCAGATGCACAAAACAAGTGTAAATAGATCCTAAAGTGAGTCCATATTTACATCCTGGCTTAAAAATGATGGTTTGAGATAGTCATTTAGTAGAGATCGTAGCAGAAAATGAGCAGCTCCATCCCTCCTAAGCTTTTATTTTTGATTTACCTGATCTGCAGTGTGCATGGATGATGGACAAGATGCAACGCATATTATATGTGCCATGTCTGGTGCAGTTTTTGGCCCTCTTTAAAGTTAAATTTTAAGCATTATATTGATCAAAACGACTAGTAAAGACAATGGCATTATCATGGAAAACAGACAACCACACAAATGCTGGCAGAGAACAAAACGCTCAACATTAATGAAGGGAGTACATGGGCATTCATATGGACAGATGATAAAGTTGGATTGTTATTACAGGCCACTGTCACATATAAAACTACGAAGTCCCAGCAGAATATGGACTGGAAGTCACGACACTCTGGAAGAAACATTGCTGTTATCTTCCAGATACTCGCGCTTGTCCAGAAGAACTATTTACTACAGCAGTGGTGCGTTTCAGCCGACTACACGAAGACAGAGCGCAAGTACTTCAAGAAAGTTTTGTTTTCAACTGTTTACACGACAAGAGAGAGAAGGCGTTTTTCAAAAACCATTTTCACTTGAAAATGCTGCATGTAAACGCGGGCTAAATTCACATTGCGCCACATTCATTGAAAATTAATGGATAGCCTTCACCCCCAATTTATGACCGATCACACCTGGTCAGAAAAGTGGCTTAATCCCCAAATCTGTTCAAACCCTGTTCAAACAGTAATTGGAAATTCATTGAAGAATTTGTTATCTTCAAATCAGTTGGTGTAGACAACTTGCAGTAACAACTACTATAATAGCCTAATTCATAAGCACAGTGTAGCTTTTCCTATTACTTCTAAGCAAAGTGGAGAACACCTCTACGTTGTGCTTTTTCAGTGCTGCTACCTCATCTAGTATGTTAACGTGTGGTTTCAGAGGAGACCTCAACACACAGGCAGAGAGCTCGCTATGCCCATCCCTTTGTGTGACATGTCCTGAGGAACACTGCGGGGCAATAACTCAACCTCACTGTCAATTTGTTTTTTTAAATTTGAAGTGAAATATTAAGCAAAATTGTGAGGATGAGTGGTTCCTCAGGACACGTTGCAAACGCCAGCGTACGGCTCAGGTGCTTATAAAATCCCCTCATATCCGGCGCCACTAGGGAGCCCAAACAGCAGGATGACACTCCCGACGTGGACGTCTGGGAGATCTTGAAGAAGGCCAGGCCGGATGAATACGAGAAGATTGCCTTTATGTACGGCATCACAGACTTGAGAGGTCTACTGAGACGGATGAAAAAGATTCCCAAAGAGGAGAAAAAGAGCGAAGGTAGAGACAATCTGGATATTAAGATTGAGTTTGTGATCATGGAGGAAGCTGCTTTCAATTTGTTTTGTCGATTTTAAAGCATTTGCTAAGAAGTTGGAGCCAGCGTATCAGGCGGACAAAGGTGGAAAGATCCGGTTGGTGGTGGACCTGGCCGACCCCACGGTGGAGCTGAAGTGGTACAAGAACGGACAGGAGATCAGGCCCACACCCAAGTATGTGACAGCCTTTTGCTCTTCTGTCAGGTCCCTGTCTTCTCGGGTTCAACACTACAAATAAAAGGCATTTTTTTTCCCCTTTAAAAAAAATGCTTTGGATTTGTAGCAATGGTCTTACTTTCCATTTTTTTGGTTTGTCACCTCTCGGCAACACAATGGTTCACATTTATGTTATAGTTTGGAACTCACACACACTTTAACACTAACACCACTACTTTTGACAGAAACATGTTAGTAACTAGTAACAATGACTGACTATTAGCTTTGGCATTAGCAACCAAAATATGCAAGCCCCTTAAATGTTACTTTATTATGCTCTTGAATATTATATTAATATAGATTTATTCAACCATTTGGTTACCGAACAGATCAAATTGTAATGTAATGAAATATAACCAATCTTAACATGGCACTTCCATGGCATTACAATTAAGTTACGTTCCCAAGTCGTTACTTTTCACTTCCAGTAAATATAATTCATTACAATCTATCTATCTTAATGATTTACACTGCTTCTCTTCATACTTGGCCACTTCAGTCCATTGCAGTGTGAACCATTGCCAGCTGACACCCGGTGAACAAATAACTGTCTCTCGACTCTAATGTGGCTCTAATTAGCTTCCACAAGGTCTCACACACTGTCGCTAGATCTCTACAAAGTCACTGGGCCTGTGACAATAAAAGGCCCCAGAGCTACATTTGGGTGTAAACACCAACGTATGGTGTTGATTCTTGAATTGAAATTAACTTGTGTCTATTGTCCATACAGGAAAAAGGTGGTACCTCCTTCACAGGTCTTTAACCAAGTCTGGCTTTGAAACTGTGTCAGTAGTTGAACTTTCTTTTTATGCTTAATACATTTTGAATTCCAATTGTACTGAATAACATCTGTAGTTTTGACAAATTAGTGGGAAAAAAAATGTGTATTCTTGTCAAATGAAAAATTTATATATCTAAATAGATTCATGTTGATATGTAATGTGAGCAGGGAGGCACAAAAACCTGAACATGTAATTTACATGCATTTTCTCTGCTGTTTTCACCTCCTTTCATTGTGTCCAGGTTTTATTCATCAGTAACTCTTCCGTTTGCTACCGGTTGTGCTCAAGCAAAACGCCAACACTTAACTTAAAATAAATGTTAGCACGTAGTTGGTGTTTGTCCCATCAGTTTAAAAAGGTGATAATGTGAAGTTAATTTCTGCTTTTTATACTCCCTCAATTAATTTAATCTAAGTTTAAGCAGGAGCAATCAATTTAATCAAAATAGCTAGACTGTTCTCTGAGTCCTAGAGTACAAATAACAAGCTTGTATAGTTTTTAACTCACTTGTCATCTAGTGATTCAGTTCAAAGCCGTCTGAAGTTAAAGCCATCTGGGAGGATATTGCTGTTTTCTGGTTTTGCTCTATCCGGGACCACGTGGTCTGAAGACTTCTTGATAAAAGTCTCTCTCTCCCTTCCAGTCCTTCTGTCCTTGTTGTAACACTGTTGCTGACCCGTCCAGGCATGACGTCTCTCTGTCTTTATGTGTGTGTCCGTCTTTCCATCTCTTATAATCACTTGCCGTGCACAACCCGTGCTCCGGTCCCATTCTGGCTCTGCTGCCGACCTTAAGTAATCGGAAGTAAGTCAGTTCGTCTGGTCGATTCTCCCTTTCTCCATATGTCTCAGTTTTGGTGTGAGCCTCTTCCCTCTGTGTGCAGTTAAAGCATGACAATGACCATTAGCACACTATTTTGTATTTCATTTTGGGTCTTTTAAGACTGATGCATAATTCATGAATTTGTAAATTTATTCGGGAGAACCAGCAAGGTAACTAATGGACTCCTTGTTTAGGTATATTTTTGAGCATAAGGGCACACAGAGGATTATGGTCATCAACAACTGTTCCTTAAATGATGATGCGGCCTATTCGGTGGCTGCAGGAGACGAGAAATGCACCACAGAGCTGTTTGTCAAAGGTATCAATCTCATTTCACTGTTTGGCTTTTTACAACGAGATCTGAAAGATGCATCTACCTTTTTTCAATTACACACTTCGTTGTCTTTTCATACAGAGTTACCAATCAAGATTGTTAAAGGTATTGAGCCTGTGAAGACTACAGTGAACGAGAGGATTGAGCTGGAGTGTGAAGTGTCGGAGGAAGGCGCTCAAGTCAAATGGTAAGACTTTCTAGGTATACAAATGATTTGAGTCGCTACCTGTATCAGCAGAAAGTCAACAACCTGGTCCAAACATCCACACTCTTGCTCTTCTTCATCACTGATCCCACTCCTGTGTGTGTCTGTGTTCTTCTAAAGGATGAAGAACGGCGTTGAAGTGCCGACAGGAGTCCGATCAAGATACCGAGTGAAGTGCGAGGGAACCAAACACTACCTGGTGATTGACGACGCCTCCAGAGAGGACACCGGCACCTACTCCATCATGGCCACTGGTGGCACGTCTGAGGCTCATGTTCAAGTTGACTGTAAGTTGAGTCTCCTCTTGGGCCTGTTATAAACCCTAATATCCTATTTTGTATGTAAAGTACTATTTTCAAATTGCAGAGGCATAGAGAGTAGCGGTGGTACAGTTGAGCTGAGTTTGAAAATTATTATTGCATCATTCTCTGAATAATAGCAGAAACTTTTTTTTATTCAGTTTGAGAAGCAGACCTGTTGTTGAAGGTTTGAATTCTACTCCTAACAGGTCTCTTAGCATGAGCTTTGACTCCCAGGTACTGCACCATGACTGCCCAACGCTGCTAGAAATTTGTTAAAGGCTGACAAATTTCTCCAAGAACGATAAATATAGGGGAAAAAGCATTTTCCTGTACTTTTTGCTAGGAAATCAACAAAGCATTATTACTTTTCTAACATCAGGAGCAGACAAAAGTTCCTCAAATCTGGCGATTTGCATCTTTGCCTCATGATTTAAATTAGAGCGCAACAAGAAAGAGAAGCAGTTCTCAAAAAGAGACACAAAATGTTGGTAAATGTACAGTTTAGCAGAATTTATTTGCAAAAAATGTTTTCTGATTTGCTTCTGAACTGAAGGTAAACATGTAAACCCTGAGAAAGAAGACATATTTGTCTGACTTATGCAAATGCAATAGGAGTTTTACCAAGACAAACCTTCAACTCTTCAGAACTGTTTTTGTCCACAAGCATTATTTTTTTTTTTTTTACTATTCAAACATTGTTTTTGAAACAATCAAAGGACTAAGTTACTCTAGCAACACTCTTTTCTTTTCTAACACCAGAACAACTGTGAATACATAAATTGTTGACCTTGAAGCCTTTTAACAAATTATTCCAGCTTGAAATGGTTTAGTTAAATATTGTACTCCCTAGATTATACCATTTCTTTACACATTCTGTAAGACACCTTCTTTATTTTCTCCCTCTGTATTTGTAATTAGTGAAGCCCCTGAAGATCTACCAGGACCTGCAGGACATGAAGGTCCTGCTGGGTCAACCCATCAAGCTGCACTGTGAGATCTTTCCCGGGAACGTCCCAGGCCGTTGGTACAGGAACGGACAGCTCATCCAGCCCAACGACCGCATGAACATCATACACAGAAACAAGTATGACGGCTGCCTGAAATTCTTTTTCAACTAAACAGTATCCACACAAAAGCCGCTAAGTTATTGTTTTGTTGTTTTTCAAGGGTCCATCGGCTTGAAATCGAGACCAGCACCCTTCACGACGCAGGAGATTACACTTTTGTACCCGAGGGATACTCGCAGAGCCTGTCGGCTAAAATCCACATTATTGGTGAATTTCAGTGAATTATAGCATTTTTCCGTTCCATTTCCTATGTTTTCACGATCTTGTGTTTTTTTTTCTCGCAGATCCACCAAGGGTACACTTGGACAGCTTGAACTTCCCAGACAACACCGTTACTATCGTAGCAGGAAACAAACTTCGCTTGGAGATTCCCATCAGCGGAGAACCGGCGCCCAGAGTCGTCTGGATGAAGGGTGAACGGGTGAGACTCGTTCCAATTAGTTTGTCCAGTTAATCCTCCCTCAGACAGTGAAATGTTAGCAGTCGTTTCATAAACTGCAAGATAGCGTTATCCTGTTTATCTCAAGCTGTCTCTGCCATAGAGAATAAAAAAACCCCTCTCAATGTGCAGATATATATGTTTATGCTTGAGAATAGAGTATGAGATGGGATGTCAATGGGAGAGTTTAATAAATCATTTCAGGAAAAGCTCAGTGAAAAGAAATGATCTAACTGACTTTATATAAACTCATTTGATTTGATCAAAGAGAGAGTTCATTGATAAATGATGATGCAATTAGTTTTCTCACTACAGAGATTGTAAAAATGTGTGTGTGAAAATGTTTCAGTACTACAAACTGAATGCACAAAACTTGAGTTTTGTACTGCAAAACTGTAATCAAAATAAAACCATTCATCCATTAAGTTTTTGCGCTTTTAGAGTTATGTAAACAATATTGGGTCATCTATGTTCAGTTATTAAAATTTGAAAAAATTAAGGTTATTTTTTTAGGGAATCAATAGAGGCCTGCTGACAGTTCTTCTGTTCCTATACAACATGTGGTCAAGATTTTCACCTCTTTAACCTTTGGTCTGTGCACCAATGACTTCGTTAGTCTTAAAATATCTGAGTGGCATTAGTGGTGTCTGAGCAAATGAAATAAGGTCTGGTACCATCTGCTCTACTCTAACTGGGGTCAGAAAATGACTGGATCCCTTTGTGACCACTTGGTTGCGGTGCTCCTTTGGGTACCAGTATATTGGGAAGGGTCATCTGTCTAATCGACACTTTCACTTCAAGGGCACTTTATTTTTTTTATTTAAAATTTTTTTTTATTTATTTATTTCTTTTTAAATCTCAGGTGATTCTGGATTCAGGCCACCGTGTCCGAGCTGAAACGTACGGTGACCAAACGAGTCTCACCATTGATATCACGGAGCGGGAAGACACAGGCAACTACAAGATCGTCCTGCAAAATGAGGCCGGTGAGGCCTCAGCCAGTGTCAAAATCAAGGTTGTTGGTAAGAGAAACACTTCAAATAAAGTATCAAATAGGCACATGTTTCCACGAACCTTTTACCAGAGAGATCCTGTTTTCTGCAGACATTCCCGACGCTCCCGAGGCCCCGCTGGTCACACAAGTGGGTGGTGATTGGTGTTCAATGCAATGGGAACCCCCAAAATACGACGGCGGCTCACCAATATTAGGTAACCATTACATTTAACTTTTTAAAAGCCATTTGAGCCACATGTTAAGTGTCATCCTTCCTCTTCACCCTTCCAAAGGCTATTTCATTGAGAGGAAAAAGAAACAGAGCTCCAGGTGGATGAGATTGAACTTTGACCTGATTAAAGAAACAACGTTTGAACCTAAGAAGATGATTGAAGGAGTGCCATACGAAGTGAGAATCTTTGCAGTCAATGCAATTGGTGTGTCCAAGCCCAGTGAACCATCTAAAGCCTTCACTCCCCTCGGTGAGTATTCCCTCGATGTCATCTTAGCAGTGTAAACTTTGACCTCAGGCTCTTAAATAATCTGTTCAGGAAAGAATGATACACTTACTTAATTTAACAATGGGTTTATGTCACAACAGTGCCGTAATAACAAAGGAACTTTCAAAGAGTGGGCTTGCGATGGTGCGTGTGATCTGCCCATGGTACCCCAACGACACAGCTGTTCCCCCCTTTATACCCTCCATTCGAAGCATTCTGACTGTGACCTCCACTGGACACGCAAGAGCTTTAGAGGATATTAAATATGTCTTTATAATGGCTGCCAAATCATCTCCGGATTAGAGGTTTAGGAGATCAGGTCTGTCAGGGGGTTCAATAGGAGTTAAATGTGATTCACAATACAAGAATAGACAGCAAGAGGAGGGACTAATGAGATCTGACAGCGAGCCTGATAGCGTGGCGGAAAGGGAGCGGTGCCTTTCTCACGTGTTCATGACTTACTAAAATGGATGTTTTCTGATCTTGCTCATCCCCGTTGCCAAGTGACTGTAGCACTATGGCTCTCTTTGATCACCACAAAAACCTTTATCTCCCCACAGCTGTGACCAGTGAGCCTACGATGCTGGTCGTGGATGACGTGACCGACTCCACTGTGACTGTGAAGTGGCGTCCCCCCGAGACCATCGGAGCTGCTGGGCTTGACGGATACTTAGTGGAGTACTGCATAGAAGGAAGTGAGTCGTTCTGCACATTGCTAAAGATGCCCTATAGATACCAACGCCTACAAACTGGGGAAATGAGAGTTCAGAGACATTATCTGCTTCAGTTAAACATGGGCCGTTTTTAAAGCCTCATTTAACAGATATGACTTTCACAGACTGTATCAATGGCACTTAGGACAAAATTAGATCATAAAAGCATTTGATTCTGAAGGCAAGACCAACAAGACAGACTCAAATTCAGTCTGCATTCACAACTATAGAGTCACCAGTTCACCCAAAGTGGACAAAATAAACAGTGGAGATTTGAGGTGGCTTTTTGCTGGGAAATTAAAGCAATGGTAGCCAAATAAGACTTCCAAAAAACATCTTTCTTGCCAGACTGCCCTGCCATAGATGGTAGTTATATTCACTGATTAATTTGTGTGCCCACATGTGATTTGCACTCTAAAAGAAGCTGCCTTAAAATGTAATAAAGGTCAGAAAAATGTTTTCAAGCTATAATGCCATGGTAAATCTACCTTATGATAGATAGTCGAGGATTTTAAAACTAACCTTTCCATTGTTTTATTAGATTCTATAACTGTATTTTTAATGGATTATTTGCATTTACCAATCAAAAATTATGTTATTTTTACCAAGTATGACTTTGGATTGTGGCAGCCGTGGTATTTAAAGAAAACCCTACCATGTATAGTGAAACTCAACCAGAAAGAAAGCTTTCAGGACTTAAAACTAAACTACATTCATAGTGAGATGACGAAAGATTATTTGGTCCAAAACTTCTCACATTTAGGTGTATTGTCACACATCTGGTATTCTGTTATTCAATAAGCAAAACGTTTCAAAAATTCACTTAAACAAAGACATAACTGATTAATGGGAATGCTCACCATTTTTCTTTCTCTAGCTAATGACTGGACAGTTTCCAACAAGGAGCTGACGGAGAAAACCAGGTACACCATCACCGGACTCACACCGGGGAGTAAGATCTTAGTCCGAGTGCGAGCCATCAATGCAGCCGGAGCCAGCGCCCCACGGAGCCTGCAGCACGCCGTCCTGGTCAAAGAGGTCATCGGTGGGTTCCGAGACGTTTATCACTCCAGAGGTGCAACTCTTACAAAGTCACGTCTCGATAGCGAAGGTTTTGGTCTCTTTCTCCCCTCAGAACCACCAAAGATCCGAGTCCCGAGACACTTGAAGCAGACGTACACTCGCAGAGTGGGAGAAGCCGTCAACTTGGTGGTGCCATTCATGGTAAACCTCTCTGTTTCACCTCTGAGCAGTAAACCTATTCAATGTTTAATGTTCAGGATGGTTATGAGGATGGTCATTGAATATATTAGATATAATGTTGTCAAATATATATCTACTACTATCTGATAAAGACATAAAACCATTTTTAGCAGTTCTCGGTATTTATGTGATCACAATAAAAATAAATACCATTTTGAACATCAACAGAAAGTATGTGATCATAAAAAACAGGCATTCGTTTGGTTTATTACAGCGTATTTACATAAACTACAGTCTGGTTACAAGAGTTGTGTTTGATTCTTTAAAAAGGTAGAAACGAATCTTGGTGTAAAAAAAAAAGGTCTTTTGTTTGAAGTGAAACATAGCAAAATACATGGAAATCGGTTATCACTCGGAAAGACTTCCACTGATCCACAGACAGGAAAATAGACCAAACCACTGTGAAGCAGATAAGGGGGGAAGAAATCATGTTCTTTGCTTATGCTTTGCTTTTCATAGTATTATTATATTGATGTTTCCTCTGATTTCCGTCTGTCCTCTATGTGCCTGTTCAGGGCAAGCCCCGGCCGAAAGTCACCTGGCTAAAGGAGGGCAAGCCCATAGAGCAGACCCACGTTAGCATCCGTAACACAGACTGTGACAGCATCATTTTCATCCGGAAAGCAGAGCGCAGTCACTCTGGGAAGTACGAGATGACGGTGCAGGTTGAAAACCACACGGACACAGCCATCATTGACATACAAATCGTAGGCAAGTGGACATGATCTTGTTTTTCAAATGTGATATGAAGGGTCAGGGTTTCAGCCTCCAACAAGTCAGCTTTGCTTTCTCCCTCTGGTTTTCAGATCTACCCGGACCCCCGCAGTCTGTGACCATTGAAGACGTATGGGGAGAAAATGTAGCTCTGGTCTGGACCCCTCCGAAAGACAACGGCAATGCCCCAATAACGGGCTACACCATTCAAAAAGCAGACAAAAAGACAATGGTACAAGATTACCTTTCACTGAACTCAATGAAAATGTGTGGGGTAGTGATGGCGGCGTTCACCTGACATGCTTCCCTCTGGATTTCAGGAGTGGTATACCTGCATCGAGCACTACCACCGCACCTGCATCACCATCACTGAGCTGGTGGTCGGGAACGAGTACTTCTTCAGGATCTACTCCGAGAACATGTGTGGCCTGAGTGAAACGGCCACCCAGACTAAAAAGAGCGCTCTGATCCTCAAAGAAGGTACAACCGACCACGTGGCCGTCGGTGTGAATGGACGACTGAAAGTACACGTTTGCCCTTTAGGATTTCTTTTATTTTTCTTTTATTTCTGATGGGGGAAAATGTTTCCAAAGTGAAAACTTTGGAACAAATTGCTGTTACTTTAATTTCAGAGATGTGGATGAAGCTGTTTAATTTTCTGTCTATATTTTTCACAGATGTTATCTGAAAGGTACTGTCAGTGATGTGTTCCACCCTAAAGTGAGCCTGGTGCACACAAGGGTTCGGGGTATGACTGACAGGCCCTTAACCAGAGGTGTCACAGTCTCAGCTGCTGATAAATAAAAAAACCACATTGTCTTTTCCCTCATCACATAGGGCTCTCCCCACATGATACCGCTCTGCACCAGTATCATGCAATACCCCATTCCTTTATCCCCTATAGCCCCTTTACCCCCTTAACCCCTTTACCCCCATTGCCCTTTTATCCCGATACCCCCACAGGAAAGCAACTGAAAACGCCAGAGTACAACGACCACGACTTCAAGGAAGCGCCAAAGTTCACACAGCCGCTCATCAACACTTTTGCCATCGCCGGTTACAATGCGACACTGAACTGCAGCGTTCGCGCCAACCCAAAGGTAGGGGGTGGAGCCAAAGGTAAAACAATCTCTCGATGCTTAAGATTATTATTTTATTACCAGATTATTTATCAGGAACATTCACCACAGTTTTTGCTGTAGCAGATTTTTAATTTTACTCAAGATAAATTGGGTTGTGACAATTTGGTTTGTTTACAAGTCGTCTGGTCCATTAGCCTGCATGTTTATGAATATTTTTGCACATCTTAAATCAGTTTTTATTGTTTTTAGCCAACGTCTGTCTTCCTTTAATGTTATTAGATTTCCTCAAAATATATTGTCTTTTCAAGAAAAGGGCCATCAGCTGACAACCTGTAAAAGTGACTGGCTTTTTATTTCAAAGCCTTTTGGGCTCTGAGTCTTGGGTATTTTAGTTTCTGTGGTGTAGAGGTACACAGCACGAGGACTTGGGTTCGATCCCTACCTCAAGGTAAACATTTTGTCATGCATTTTTCTTGTATAATGTATTGTATAATGTATTGGTAAATCCAACGATACATTTGAAATATCGGAAGCTGTAATAAACAAGAATGTCCCATTAGGAATAAACTTTTCTAAGTAAAAACATACTGAATTCATCTACCTGTTGACTGATCTTAATGATGCCGTTGACATTTTGTGTTTGCCTGCAGCCCAAAGTGATCTGGATGAAGAACAAAATCACCATCCTTGACGACCCGCGCTACCGTATGTTTAGCAACCAGGGTGTTTGCACTCTGGAGATCAGAAAGCCGAGTCCCTATGATGGGGGCATGTACACCTGCAAGGCCATCAATGACCTGGGAGAGGCCCAAGTGGACTGCAAGCTGGAGGTCAAAGGTCAGTGTGTAGTGGGAGGTGATGTCTCTGTGCCTCCCCGAGTACCTGGGTCTGGTTTCCCAAACTTACTTCAACTTTAATATAATAAATCCCAGTATTCCCTTCTGCAATTTTGGAGACTTTGCTTTGAAATACTCAGAACATGCTTTTCTTTCTGTAATGATTTGAGAGAAGAAAGGCAACTTTGGGAAACTATCAGCACCTGGGTGCTCTCTTCTTTGAACTGTGTTGCAGTTCAGCAAAGGGACGATTTAAGCGGTGGACATGTAAGTATCTGGACTGAGTTGCACCAGCTATTTGTAAATTGGTAAAAAAAAAAAAAATTTAAGATACCTGTTGGATTGCACCACTGAAATGCAGAAAATGTAAAATCAAGACAAATCACAATCAATCTAATGAGAAATTGACTCATTATGTTCAGTAGGAGGTTGTAGCATTCAATGACCAAGGTGCTACTGCAAAAAGATAATCTACTTGTCACAACTCTGCTTTACATATTGCAAATAAATACCACATTTCTGTGTCAGTATATAAATAGTAGTCAACAGAGAGACAGCAGCTCTTCAGATGCACAATTGTTCATGTACAAAAATCACCTCACAAAACCTCAGTCATCGTAACTGTGAACACAGCAAATTACTTCATAACGCATTATTCACAACTGTTCCCAGAGCATTCATAAGTCTCACAAGCTGAAAAATAAATATAATATATTAATTAAAGAAATAACACCCATATATTTTAAACCATTTTCTTTGGTTACCCAATATATTTTCTCATGTAAACTCACCCAAAAACCCTGAGATTGTCTTTTTAAAACCATATGCATACGGTAAAATGAGATACTTAAAGTGCTGTTTTAGAGAACAAAAGACAATATTATTAAATAAATCTGTACATATATTGCCATATTCAGCTAATGTTAAAAGTTTGTGTGGTGCAACTCTCATTAGTGTAGTTATGTGTACCGTATGTCTTCACATTAATATCACTTGATATTTGATTCTATGAATATCTGGTGCAACTGGCTCCTGGACTCCATCCCTCAAAATAAGTACAAATAATGAAAAAATAATAATCCATTCATGTGTGTGCTGTTCACATAATATCTGGTGACATTTCTCCATCTCCAGAAGTTTATCCCTTGTGTTGTCACACATCTGTACCGAGCCCAGTCCATCCAGCCATCCTGTCCATCATCTCAGCACACCGCCTCGGCATACAGTCCTCCAGTCACACCTTACAGAGCTGTGACCTTTCTGCCACCTATTATTTAATGTCTCCATCTTTAAACATGTTGTCCCACAGACTCCGGTGTCACCTTTATGCCACACAGTTTAACTCCTCATATAAAAGAGTTCAGTAATAACTCAGCAGGATTCCCTGGTGCACACATATAACTCCATGTAAAACATTGTGTTAACCCCTCTTCTCTTCTCTCTCCCCCAGTCCAAACTCAAGAATTGTGAATGTATGTTCTCATATAAGGTAAGCTTTCATATGGTTTTGGCATATGAAGCTTATGTCATTCATTATGCATCTTTCAGCCAGCCTGTTGTAACCTCGCTTCCCTCAGTCGGTGAGCGGGACTGTGGCAGGACATGAAAGCAGGACCCAAAGAAAGAGCGTGCTGCACTTGCATGACAGCTTTTTGCCAGGTTATTTACCTGGAAGACTTCAGTTGGCTGACTTTGAATACCTGTCTTGATGATGTTGATTTGATTGTTGGTGTGATATCGTGTGACTTTTAAGTCTGTCTCTCATGTAACTTGTGACAGGAATAAGGTGAGTACAACAATCTGCAAGCACTTTCTAACCTCTGCGACAAAATTCAGAGCATCACTTGTGTAGGCTGAGGAACTTTGTGCTATGAAGACACTGGCTGCTGCTGAGCAACATGCCACA
Organism: Parablennius parvicornis; assembly: GCA_900302745.1. NCBI lineage: Eukaryota > Metazoa > Chordata > Actinopteri > Blenniiformes > Blenniidae > Parablennius > Parablennius parvicornis. The sequence goes on from OMNM01000007.1 coordinate 33,396, forward strand.
TGTGAAGAAACGCACTAAATGTTGTCTCCTTGTTGCTCCGTGTTTGAAGCTGCCTGATGAATGGCGTATGCATAAAAAGAGCGAGCACAGATTCTCTTGCAGCCTTTTTTTTATTTGCCTGTTGTATATGACTTCATTAATCTGGTATTTTGTAAAGATGATGAAGCTACTTCACACATGGCTGTAAATAATCAGCTGCATCCCAGCACCACACTACACACTGAAATTAATCAGGGTCGTGTGTTAACGGCCTTTATGTTGGCAATGACTTTATTTTTTATCTCTGTTGTACAATTTTCTGAAAACTAATAATTGATTGCATTTACATGTTCTCTCATCACCCTTAGTTGGTCAACCCTTAATACTGTGCACACAGTTGTATTATTGTAGTGTAGCCAATACTCATTATCTGATCTGTCAGCACTGAATAATCAGGATCAAAATAACGACTGATTCACTCACTACATTGAGATGAAGTTCCATCAGTTAGTGGGAGGAGGATGCTCGATAACCTGTGGCGAGAAAAAATATGTAAAAATTAACGAGCTCACAGAAATTTTAGTAACTATAATTCTGTTGCCAGTTTCATGTTAATGGCTTCCAAAATTGCTGTCATTGCATTGACATACTTTATAATAAATGCCATTAAAGACTATAAAAGTACTTGTCATACTGTTGTGACATAGTGACTCACACTGTTACATACTGAAAGTGTAATTTTTACTGTATTTACTGTATACAGCCTGCTGGTTTATGAGCCTGTTACATTATAACAAGTTGGTGGCAGCTGTCTTGTTCTCATACACATTGCATGAAATCTACTTAGAACAGTCCATAAAGACAGTGTATAGTGTGGAACTGGGACAAACTGATTTACAAAGTGATTTTGCATTTTGACCTCTCTCTTTTGCTCATTGTCCGGTGCTTTTCTCTTATCCTTCCCCTCATCTCACTCTCTTCTTTTCACTCTCCACTCATGTGTTTGCACCGCTCGATAACATACTAAACGTTTTCCTTCTCGACCTTCAGGAGGCTTCACCTTCTACGAACTCATGCAACGCGGAGTGCCCCTGCACCTGATTGACAAGTACATGAACGAGACGAAGACTGTCGAGCAGCAAGAGAAGTAAAACTGAGCACAGAACAAAAAAATAAATAAAAAAGACAAAAAAAAAAGACTTTCACTTTGCAGACCTCTGCAGCGGAGCTCGTTTCCTTTTAGAGGAATGTTCATCTTTTGTCACCCTGTTTTATTTGAGAGACTCAGCTCGGATGCAGTGTTTCAGCTCAAGCTTTAATGAGGCCATGTAGTGTGTATAACATATACAAAGTGCTTGTTGCAAACAGTAACACACCTGCAGTATTCACATGTTGAGAGTGCTTGTTGAAGGTGGCAGTGTACCTCTGAGGTTTGAGGATGAGAAATGAGAATGTATAAACTGAGGTTTGGTGTCATCTACATGGAGGAAAAATGATAATCGAACTGGAAACGTTGGAACAAGTGAACGTGTTGACCCTTCTGATATGAATCGCATTAAAACTTGTTGATTTCACTTCTCTGTGTAGGTGAATCATGTGTAATACCAGATAAAATGTAAGGATTTAAACTCGTCATTATTCTGCATGACACATTATGATGATTTTTTGGGGATTCATGTTGGATTGATTGAGGCTCGGTCATGTGTGCATGTCTTTACATTTGTAATTATGACGTATGGATAACAATAAAACGTACATTTGAAAAATGTATTCATTATCTAAAGAACTGTTCTTTGGTTTGTGAAACCTTTGAAAAGAGCAATGCACAGTATTAACTTATTGCTATGCTTAAATGAACACATTTAGTTGTTATTAATAGGCTGGATGTACATATGTAAATGTTTTAGTTGGCAAGTAGATACTCACACAGGCACATTTAATGTCAGAAGTACCAGTATTTGTATACTAATTATTTCAATACTATCAAATCTCCAGCAAAAACCAACAAAACACAAATTCGTGGTTTCTTAAAATACTGTACTCACTGAAATTTCAACACAGAACAGCAACACTGTTGAACAATTATTAATTAGACTTACTTACAAGGACATATGTTTGAAAACTAGCACCTTTTTTTCGGAGGGGGGGGTCACCATGTTTATAGATCGTGGTCAATACTATTAAATTAAATGCAACAATCAGGTGAACTGACTGGAAGAAAAATATTTTTTATTTTAACCAAACCAAAGGGGGTCAAACATATCAGCATCAGCACCGATCACAATGTTTATTCCTGGCATGATCAGAATACAAACAAGAAACGATATGCGTACTTAAACATAGTCGTATTAAATGTGTACGTTCAAGTACACTCAGATAAAACCAAAGAAGCAAATTCCATAATTATAATATAATAAATCCAATTAACTAATGACTTAAGTGTGAAGTTATATTCTCCTCATGTGTGCATGAGTTTCCTGAAATTGTCCCTAAGTGTGAATGTGAGTATATGTGGTTATCTGTCTCTGTGTTGCCCTGTGAGAGCCGTTCTGGGTGTTTCTTGCCTTCGCCCATAATTAGCTGGTATATACCTTTTTCACGACAACCAGAAGTAGTGTCTCATGGTGCTAAGTTGCTTCCAGTTTGTGCTCTCAGCACAAATGGACCTGATTTTTTTCTCAAACACTCCTGAATCGTACCAAGATGGAGCCATTAATGTCACTGTCTAATGCTAAAGCTATAGCCACCAGAAGTTATCGAGCACTACATCCGGTTTAAAACGCGAAAGTGTGAAAAATGTCTATTTAGTACCAGAGAAACTGAGAGGAGTGAGGCCTCTGTTCTTTATTTGGTATCAGAGAAACGGAGTGAAGTGAGATCTCTGTTCTATATTTGGTGTCAGGGAAACGGAGCGGAGTGAGGCCTCTGTGTTCTGGTTGTTACCAGAGAAACTTTGCATAGTGAGACCTCTGTCCTCTATTTGGTACCAGAGAAACGGAGCGGATTGAGACATCTGTTCCCTAGTTGGTACCAGAAAAACCGAGCGGAGTGAGGCCTCTGTTCTCTATTAAATGATTAAATTATTTGGTTTTGAGAAACAGGAAGGAACAGAAGTAATCAGATATGTCCCCCCCAAAAAGGTGTTCACAATTCTAATAGTATAAAATAAAATGGCTTGTGTGAATCAAACTAGTTTAAACCTCCTGGATTTTCCGTGTTTTTAAAATACCCGGCGCACTGTCACGTGCCCCTCCCGATCCGAGGTTACCTGCAGGGTAAGCGCTCCGGTGAGAAACACAGACACTCCGCCTCTTGGTTCCGCTCTGTATTCATGGCCTCCTCCTTCGCTGCCATACATTTCCAATGAGCCGCCACTCACTGGGACACAGCTTGTAGCTCCGTCCGAGCCGCCTTCCCTGGAGGATTTTGGGGGGGAGGCTGAAGTTCACATTGGTGCTTTTAGGTACAGTTAGGAACTAGAGTAATAATGCCACACTGCTTGTGGCCAGAGCCGCTGTCCGCCGCGCAGCTGAAGCGGCTGGAGGAGCATAAATACAGCGCCTCGGGTCGGTCCCTGTTCGAGCCTCCGTGTCAGATCTACTGGAACTGGCTCGTCCAGCAAATCCCCACCTGGGTCGCACCAAACACGCTGACTATCGTCGGACTGGTGATCAACATCGTTTCCACGGTGGTGCTTGTGTATTACTGTCCCACGGCAACAGAAGAGGTGAGTTAAAGCGACCTTGGCTGAAGTTTTATCACAGACATGGCCCCACTTCAGGCGTCCCTTTCTGGTATGGCAAGAATGCCGGGCTTCATTTAGAAACTGCGCAAGTTAGGCTATCCCTGTATCGTGTGAACTCCACGTACATAAAAGCTGCGACCGGTGGCAGTTTTTGAATCAGTGACATATACTTGTCAATACGGCATACTTGTGAACCAGACAGCTGATTTTATAAAAACATAACTTCCACTTTATTAACCGGGTCACGCTGCTTGCTAACGCCCTCGGCGGTGTATTTTGAGACTGTTCAAACAGCACAAAACGAATCAATTCAGGAGTATAACGACTGTTTCATAAATGCTGATTTAAGCCGAATTAAAGATAATCTTTCTTCATTTCAGGATAGATGTGCGATATTAATATGTCATCTTTTAATAGCCACACAGATGCGAATTTTCTTTAAATTGGGATACTTGTCATGACATTAGACGTGACACGATATTTCCTTAGGGTGACTGTTTTGGGGATCGACGTGGGGTCACGTGGCTTTTACGCGTGCGTTGTTGGAAAGTTGACAGCTTGAAGTTGTTATTGTGAAACGCTGCAATTTGTGTGGTAGAGACTGTATTTGCAATTTCCACCATGAGGGAGGCGGCTGGCACTGATCACTTAATAGAATTAACATGAAGACACCAGCTAAATATAAATAACTTTAAAATAACTGAGCTGATTGTAAAATACCTGAAGATCTGTCAATTAAATCAACTTCATTTACTTTATCCTTATGTCCTCTTCAAATGTACCACACACACTTTCTCCACAGGGTATCAATGCGAGTAAAAATACAATAATTTCATGCATTGATACTTCATTTGAATGTGATGCATTAAAATAAAAAATCACAAATTGTACTTATTTTATTCAAATTGAAATGCATAATAGTTTTATACTGGAATGGCACTGTGATTCAAACAAAAGGGAATTTTATTTGCAGTGATATTATACTATTGAAAACAAATTTATTATAATATCTGAATGATTTAAATTGACATATTCTTCTATTTATTGAATGAAAGTTGTTCATTTCTTGGGTTTCTTTTTTTAAAATATAGAATGAACATTGAAATACATGAAATAGCTTTTTGAGGATGAAATGTTTTGAAAAGGTTTGATGTTGTGGATTAAGTTTTTATGCCTTAACAGTTTAGTTCTGAAGAGGAAAAAGAATACAAATTGTGTTGAGAGAATAGATTAGATATAGACAAAAAGTTGCTGCAAGCATGAGGGTTAAAAATACCACAAACAAACTATGCAAATGAGAGATGACCTATGAGCTGGTAATCTTGTGTCTGCAGGTTTAGTCGGGCCACTGCTGCTGCACTGTTTATCAGATTTACACCTTTGTCCAGTCACGAAAACTTTAAACCCAGTCAAAGTCCATACGGCTCGCTCTCACCATGAAACACATGAAAATGTATTCTAACAGAGTTCAACTTTCGGCCATTTGTCCATTGTATGCTGCAGACTTTAAATGCTTATCACAGCTGAGTAAAGAAATGCATGTTCAAGAAATTCACAAGGCCGCAGTACCGACTGCGTTCGCCCCGGAGTGACCTCTGAGATAAACCTAAACAAGCAGACTCTGTCCTCAACAGTTCACGAGGCGTTCAGGGCCCAGACACAGAAAACACAGCGGAGGAAAAACAGGAGAAAACAGCAAGGCCTCTGAATGTTTCGCCCAGCATGGGATTGTTGATCTCTGTGGCAGACTGTGTGTGTGTGTGTGTTGCACACTCGCTCATTGTGGTTGGAAACACACCATGTGGGCCTGCAGTTTGTTCCAGATGGAGTCTCCTCTGTAAGATGCATAAATGATAAATTGACTTGCATAGAGCCTTTCAACAGCCCCAAAGCACTTTACATTGTTCATCACATCCACACGCCAATGGAAGCAGCAGCCATGCAAGGAGCTGTCACTCCAATCTGAGCAGTTTGGGGTTCAGTGTCTTGCCCAAGGACACTTAGGCATGTGGACAGGTTGAAATGAGAATTGAACCTGCAACCTTGCGGGAAGTGCCCGCTCTACCAACCGAGCCATATGGTGCATGAACATGTGGGATTTAATTAAAGGTATCATGATCTAAAGAAAATAACATGTTAAAATATGGAATTATGCAAAAAAAAAAAAAAGCTATAAAGGGAACTGTGTTGCTTCAGATCTGAATGATGCCAAAAGATGGATGCAGACATTTGTAAGAGTTTAGATTTTTCAACTGGATTACAACAGAATAGCCATTAAAAGATATTTTCTCTGGTCATTTTCTTCTCAAAAGCTCTTACATTTTAAATGAGAATACAAACACAGCATCATTATTCAGGGATATAGTGACAGTTTGCTTGTGTGGATTACTGCGTAATCTGTTGTTTAGGCTACAAATCCTGTCGACTCCAGTTTCCTCCAGTCAAAGTCCCTGAACGTCTCAATTTTGTCTAACCAGCTGCTTCACAACCCAAATACCTACAGGTACATTTGCAGGATTAAGAAGTAGTGGGAAAACACCAGATAATGTATCAACTATTAATGGATTTTACATTTTATGGATTAAACTTTCTGCTGGGAGTCAGCAACTGACCTTAAGAGCAGTTGGACAGTGGGTGGAAACTGGAAGAAGCCCACGCCACAGACGCACAGGGAGAACATGCAAACCGTACACAGCCTGAACCGATTTTAATGCTCACCACTAGGGGGTGTAAGGAGACACTCAACCCATCATTCAATTAAAATCCCGATTGTTAAAAAAATTAGATTGTAGTTAAAATGTAGATGGTTTTTCAGCAAAATAAGTTGAAAAAAAATGTACATTAACATCGCATACCTATTACTATTATGATCTTTTCTTATAAACAAAACAGTCCTGCTTAATTTTAAGGTTTTTTATAACAAAAATACAGCACTTTTTTCTCAGTGATTTCTTGTCAAACTGTGAAAGTGGAAATATCTTCATGAATATAATAAATTACAAATTAGGGGCAATTCTCTTTAAAGAAAATTCCTGCAGCTTTTGTTCTGTTTAAAACGTGTATCCCGATACACATTTTGCCGTATTGATTGAAAAACTTCCTTAAATGTCATGATTTTTAACCAATTCAAGATACATCGTCACATCCCTACTAACCACTACACAGCGACGTCTCCAGAGAAGGACTCACACAGCCGAGAATATAAAATGGATAAGTCAAGTAAATCGTAAAAACTGTAAATCGTAATCTTCTTCCTCAGGCTCCGGCATGGGCCTTCCTCATGTCGGCTCTGGGCCTCTTCGTCTACCAGTCTCTGGACGCCATCGATGGGAAACAGGCCCGGAGGACCAACAGCAGCTCGCCGCTCGGGGAGCTGTTTGACCACGGCTGTGACGCCGTGTCCACCGGTAATTCTGCTCGTCTCGTACCGAACCGTTCCTAAACTGCCAACCAACCCCTACCTGCTCCCAGAGCAGAAGTCTCTTTAGAGTTTCTTTATTTACATATTAACATCAGTTTCACTTTGAAACAAAAGTTTTCAGTGAACTTGATATCGAATCAAACTTTACTATGATGGATTTTTAAAAGAGGGATTTTACATAAGAACTTCATTTCATGATGCAATATCTCAATCAATTACCACTTTTTCATCATTTCATGATGACTTTTGAATTGTATTTCTATTATAGTTATATATTATAGTTATAACAAGTTGACTTTTTATTATGTATTATAAAGAGATGGAGGACAACCTGCCACAGATATTTATAAGCTGATTATCCTCTTTTTTTTTTCGTCTCATCTTTCAGTCTTTGTCGCCGTGGGAACCTGCATATCATGTGGAATCGGGAGATTTCCAAACTGGATCTTCTTCTGCGGTTTCATCGGGATGTTCATGTTCTTCTGCGCCCACTGGCAGACCTACGTGTCCGGCACGCTGCGCTTCGGCCTGTAAGTCGCTCTTTGAAGTGAAGTGGGTCTGAAGTGAAAGGGGGCGTGTTCTATTTTATTTTAGTTTTGTGGCCAGTCTGACTCCTCCCGCTTGTTAAAACCAACTCCAATATTTGAATTTGACTTTTCAAGGTAAACATGGTTCCACGGCTCTGATATTTTGTTGCTGTGATGTTTATAGTCGTAGCATTAGGCCACGCCTTCCACTGCTTGTTCAGTAACATTTTACATCAAGAAAAGAAGCAAATTTAATTTTAAAATATTATTTTGTAGATGATTCTACACAGATCAAGAGACAAGTGACAGATTGTTCCGTGGATTTAACATAAAAACTGATGAATTTTTTTTGTCTGTTAAGTTGGTTTTTCTCCGTGTTTCTTTCTGCTCAGCGTCGACGTCACCGAGGTGCAGTTCGCCATCATAATCATGTATCTGATGTCGGCGTTCGGAGGAGTGAGCCTCTGGCAAACCACGGTACCTGGAGACTTCACGTCTTCTCACCTCCTCATGCACACAGGGACACTTCCATTTCAGTTAACGGTTATAGTTTCTCCATTAGTTTTTTTTTTTTTTTTTTTTTTTTTTTTTTTAACACTTTTTTTTTTTTTTTTTTTTTTTTTTTTTAAATAAAATTTTTTTTTTTTTTTTCCCTTCCCCTTCCC